>JBBDGP010001415.1:0-207500 GCA_037952835.1 Lithobates septentrionalis
GGGGAGTGTTGTGTTGTCAGAGATGTCCCCTAGGTGTGTTGGGGTTCAGTGTGGGGGAGTGTTGTGTTGTCAGAGATATCTCCTAGGTGTGTTGGGGTTCAGTGTGGGGGGAGTGTTGTGTTGTCAGAGATGTCCCCTAGGTGTGTTGGGGTTCAGTGTGGAGGAGTGTTGTGTTGTCAGAGATGTCTCCTAGGTGTGTTGGGGTTCAGTGTGGAGGAGTGCTGTGTTGTCAGAGATGTCCCCTAGGTGTGTTGGGGTTCAGTGTGGAGGAGTGCTGTGTTGTCAGAGATGTCCCCTAGGTGTGTTGGGGTTCAGTGTGGAGGAGTGTTGTGTTGTCAGAGATGTCTCCTAGGTGTGTTGGGGTTCAGTGTGGAGGAGTGTTGTGTTGTCAGAGATGTCTCCTAGGTGTGTTGGGGTTCAGTGTGGAGGAGTGCTGTGTTGTCAGAGATGTCCCCTAGGTGTGTTGGGGTTCAGTGTGGGGGAGTGTTGTGTTGTCAGAGATATCTCCTAGGTGTGTTGGGTTCAGTGTGGAGGAGTGCTGTGTTGTCAGAGATGTCCCCTAGGTGTGTTGGGGTTCAGTGTGGAGGAGTGTTGTGTTGTCAGAGATGTCCCCTAGGTGTGTTGGGGTTCAGTGTGGAGGAGTGCTGTGTTGTCAGAGATGTCTCCTAGGTGTGTTGGGGTTCAGTGTGGAGGAGTGCTGTGTTGTCAGAGATGTCCCCTAGGTGTGTTGGGGTTCAGTGTGGAGGAGTGCTGTGTTGTCAGAGATGTCCCCTAGGTGTGTTGGGGTTCAGTGTGGAGGAGTGCTGTGTTGTCAGAGATATCCCCTAGGTGTGTTGGGGTTCAGTGTGGGGGAGTGCTGTGTTGTCAGAGATGTCCCCTAGGTGTGTTGGGGTTCAGTGTGGAGGAGTGCTGTGTTGTCAGAGATGTCCCCTAGGTGTGTTGGGGTTCAGTGTGGGGGAGTGTTGTGTTGTCAGAGATATCTCCTAGGTGTGTTGGGGTTCAGTGTGGGGGAGTGTTGTGTTGTCAGAGATATCTCCTAGGTGTGTTGGGGTTCAGTGTGGAGGAGTGTTGTGTTGTCAGAGATGTCCCCTAGGTGTGTTGGGGTTCAGTGTGGAGGAGTGCTGTGTTGTCAGAGATGTCCCCTAGGTGTGTTGGGGTTCAGTGTGGAGGAGTGCTGTGTTGTCAGAGATGTCCCCTAGGTGTGTTGGGGTTCAGTGTGGGGGGAGTGCTGTGTTGTCAGAGATATCTCCTAGGTGTGTTGGGGTTCAGTGTGGGGGGAGTGTTGTGTTGTCAGAGATGTCCCCTAGGTGTGTTGGGGTTCAGTGTGGGGGAGTGTTGTGTTGTCAGAGATATCTCCTAGGTGTGTTGGGGTTCAGTGTGGGGGAGTGTTGTGTTGTCAGAGATGTCCCCTAGGTGTGTTGGGGTTCAGTGTGGAGGAGTGTTGTGTTGTCAGAGATGTCTCCTAGGTGTGTTGGGGTTCAGTGTGGAGGAGTGCTGTGTTGTCAGAGATGTCCCCTAGGTGTGTTGGGGTTCAGTGTGGAGGAGTGCTGTGTTGTCAGAGATGTCCCCTAGGTGTGTTGGGGTTCAGTGTGGAGGAGTGTTGTGTTGTCAGAGATGTCTCCTAGGTGTGTTGGGGTTCAGTGTGGAGGAGTGCTGTGTTGTCAGAGATGTCTCCTAGGTGTGTTGGGGTTCAGTGTGGAGGAGTGCTGTGTTGTCAGAGATGTCCCCTAGGTGTGTTGGGGTTCAGTGTGGAGGAGTGCTGTGTTGTCAGAGATGTCCCCTAGGTGTGTTGGGGTTCAGTGTGGAGGAGTGCTGTGTTGTCAGAGATATCCCCTAGGTGTGTTGGGGTTCAGTGTGGGGGGAGTGCTGTGTTGTCAGAGATGTCCCCTAGGTGTGTTGGGGTTCAGTGTGGAGGAGTGCTGTGTTGTCAGAGATGTCCCCTAGGTGTGTTGGGGTTCAGTGTGGGGGAGTGTTGTGTTGTCAGAGATATCTCCTAGGTGTGTTGGGGTTCAGTGTGGGGGGAGTGTTGTGTTGTCAGAGATATCTCCTAGGTGTGTTGGGGTTCAGTGTGGAGGAGTGTTGTGTTGTCAGAGATGTCCCCTAGGTGTGTTGGGGTTCAGTGTGGAGGAGTGCTGTGTTGTCAGAGATGTCCCCTAGGTGTGTTGGGGTTCAGTGTGGAGGAGTGCTGTGTTGTCAGAGATGTCCCCTAGGTGTGTTGGGGTTCAGTGTGGGGGGAGTGCTGTGTTGTCAGAGATATCTCCTAGGTGTGTTGGGGTTCAGTGTGGGGGGAGTGTTGTGTTGTCAGAGATGTCCCCTAGGTGTGTTGGGGTTCAGTGTGGAGGAGTGCTGTGTTGTCAGAGATGTCCCCTAGGTGTGTTGGGGTTCAGTGTGGAGGAGTGTTGTGTTGTCAGAGATGTCTCCTAGGTGTGTTGGGGTTCAGTGTGGAGGAGTGCTGTGTTGTCAGAGATGTCCCCTAGGTGTGTTGGGGTTCAGTGTGGAGGAGTGCTGTGTTGTCAGAGATGTCCCCTAGGTGTGTTGGGGTTCAGTGTGGAGGAGTGTTGTGTTGTCAGAGATGTCTCCTAGGTGTGTTGGGGTTCAGTGTGGAGGAGTGTTGTGTTGTCAGAGATGTCTCCTAGGTGTGTTGGGGTTCAGTGTGCAGGAGTGCTGTGTTGTCAGAGATGTCCCCTAGGTGTGTTGGGGTTCAGTGTGGGGGAGTGTTGTGTTGTCAGAGATATCTCCTAGGTGTGTTGGGGTTCAGTGTGGAGGAGTGCTGTGTTGTCAGAGATGTCTCCTAGGTGTGTTGGGGTTCAGTGTGGAGGAGTGCTGTGTTGTCAGAGATGTCCCCTAGGTGTGTTGGGGTTCAGTGTGGAGGAGTGCTGTGTTGTCAGAGATGTCCCCTAGGTGTGTTGGGGTTCAGTGTGGGGGGAGTGCTGTGTTGTCAGAGATGTCCCCTAGGTGTGTTGGGGTTCAGTGTGGAGGAGTGCTGTGTTGTCAGAGATGTCCCCTAGGTGTGTTGGGGTTCAGTGTGGGGGAGTGTTGTGTTGTCAGAGATATCTCCTAGGTGTGTTGGGGTTCAGTGTGGAGGAGTGCTGTGTTGTCAGAGATGTCCCCTAGGTGTGTTGGGGTTCAGTGTGGGGGGAGTGCTGTGTTGTCAGAGATATCTCCTAGGTGTGTTGGGGTTCAGTGTGGGGGGAGTGTTGTGTTGTCAGAGATGTCCCCTAGGTGTGTTGGGGTTCAGTGTGGGGGAGTGTTGTGTTGTCAGAGATATCTCCTAGGTGTGTTGGGGTTCAGTGTGGGGGGAGTGTTGTGTTGTCAGAGATGTCCCCTAGGTGTGTTGGGGTTCAGTGTGGAGGAGTGTTGTGTTGTCAGAGATGTCTCCTAGGTGTGTTGGGGTTCAGTGTGGAGGAGTGCTGTGTTGTCAGAGATGTCCCCTAGGTGTGTTGGGGTTCAGTGTGGAGGAGTGCTGTGTTGTCAGAGATGTCCCCTAGGTGTGTTGGGGTTCAGTGTGGAGGAGTGTTGTGTTGTCAGAGATGTCTCCTAGGTGTGTTGGGGTTCAGTGTGGAGGAGTGTTGTGTTGTCAGAGATGTCTCCTAGGTGTGTTGGGGTTCAGTGTGGAGGAGTGCTGTGTTGTCAGAGATGTCCCCTAGGTGTGTTGGGGTTCAGTGTGGGGGAGTGTTGTGTTGTCAGAGATATCTCCTAGGTGTGTTGGGGTTCAGTGTGGAGGAGTGCTGTGTTGTCAGAGATGTCCCCTAGGTGTGTTGGGGTTCAGTGTGGAGGAGTGTTGTGTTGTCAGAGATGTCCCCTAGGTGTGTTGGGGTTCAGTGTGGAGGAGTGCTGTGTTGTCAGAGATGTCTCCTAGGTGTGTTGGGGTTCAGTGTGGAGGAGTGCTGTGTTGTCAGAGATGTCCCCTAGGTGTGTTGGGGTTCAGTGTGGAGGAGTGCTGTGTTGTCAGAGATGTCCCCTAGGTGTGTTGGGGTTCAGTGTGGAGGAGTGCTGTGTTGTCAGAGATATCCCCTAGGTGTGTTGGGGTTCAGTGTGGGGGGAGTGCTGTGTTGTCAGAGATGTCCCCTAGGTGTGTTGGGGTTCAGTGTGGAGGATTGCTGTGTTGTCAGAGATGTCCCCTAGGTGTGTTGGGGTTCAGTGTGGGGGAGTGTTGTGTTGTCAGAGATATCTCCTAGGTGTGTTGGGGTTCAGTGTGGGGGGAGTGTTGTGTTGTCAGAGATATCTCCTAGGTGTGTTGGGGTTCAGTGTGGAGGAGTGTTGTGTTGTCAGAGATGTCCCCTAGGTGTGTTGGGGTTCAGTGTGGAGGAGTGCTGTGTTGTCAGAGATGTCCCCTAGGTGTGTTGGGGTTCAGTGTGGAGGAGTGCTGTGTTGTCAGAGATGTCCCCTAGGTGTGTTGGGGTTCAGTGTGGGGGGAGTGCTGTGTTGTCAGAGATATCTCCTAGGTGTGTTGGGGTTCAGTGTGGGGGAGTGTTGTGTTGTCAGAGATGTCCCCTAGGTGTGTTGGGGTTCAGTGTGGGGGAGTGTTGTGTTGTCAGAGATATCTCCTAGGTGTGTTGGGGTTCAGTGTGGGGGGAGTGTTGTGTTGTCAGAGATGTCCCCTAGGTGTGTTGGGGTTCAGTGTGGAGGAGTGTTGTGTTGTCAGAGATGTCTCCTAGGTGTGTTGGGGTTCAGTGTGGAGGAGTGCTGTGTTGTCAGAGATGTCCCCTAGGTGTGTTGGGGTTCAGTGTGGAGGAGTGCTGTGTTGTCAGAGATGTCCCCTAGGTGTGTTGGGGTTCAGTGTGGAGGAGTGTTGTGTTGTCAGAGATGTCTCCTAGGTGTGTTGGGGTTCAGTGTGGAGGAGTGTTGTGTTGTCAGAGATGTCTCCTAGGTGTGTTGGGGTTCAGTGTGGAGGAGTGCTGTGTTGTCAGAGATGTCCCCTAGGTGTGTTGGGGTTCAGTGTGGGGGAGTGTTGTGTTGTCAGAGATATCTCCTAGGTGTGTTGGGGTTCAGTGTGGAGGAGTGCTGTGTTGTCAGAGATGTCCCCTAGGTGTGTTGGGGTTCAGTGTGGAGGAGTGTTGTGTTGTCAGAGATGTCCCCTAGGTGTGTTGGGGTTCAGTGTGGAGGAGTGCTGTGTTGTCAGAGATGTCTCCTAGGTGTGTTGGGGTTCAGTGTGGAGGAGTGCTGTGTTGTCAGAGATGTCCCCTAGGTGTGTTGGGGTTCAGTGTGGAGGAGTGCTGTGTTGTCAGAGATGTCCCCTAGGTGTGTTGGGGTTCAGTGTGGAGGAGTGCTGTGTTGTCAGAGATATCCCCTAGGTGTGTTGGGGTTCAGTGTGGGGGGAGTGCTGTGTTGTCAGAGATGTCCCCTAGGTGTGTTGGGGTTCAGTGTGGAGGAGTGCTGTGTTGTCAGAGATGTCCCCTAGGTGTGTTGGGGTTCAGTGTGGGGGAGTGTTGTGTTGTCAGAGATATCTCCTAGGTGTGTTGGGGTTCAGTGTGGGGGGAGTGTTGTGTTGTCAGAGATATCTCCTAGGTGTGTTGGGGTTCAGTGTGGAGGAGTGTTGTGTTGTCAGAGATGTCCCCTAGGTGTGTTGGGGTTCAGTGTGGAGGAGTGCTGTGTTGTCAGAGATGTCCCCTAGGTGTGTTGGGGTTCAGTGTGGAGGAGTGCTGTGTTGTCAGAGATGTCCCCTAGGTGTGTTGGGGTTCAGTGTGGGGGGAGTGCTGTGTTGTCAGAGATATCTCCTAGGTGTGTTGGGGTTCAGTGTGGGGGGAGTGTTGTGTTGTCAGAGATGTCCCCTAGGTGTGTTGGGGTTCAGTGTGGGGGAGTGTTGTGTTGTCAGAGATATCTCCTAGGTGTGTTGGGGTTCAGTGTGGGGGGAGTGTTGTGTTGTCAGAGATGTCCCCTAGGTGTGTTGGGGTTCAGTGTGGAGGAGTGTTGTGTTGTCAGAGATGTCTCCTAGGTGTGTTGGGGTTCAGTGTGGAGGAGTGCTGTGTTGTCAGAGATGTCCCCTAGGTGTGTTGGGGTTCAGTGTGGAGGAGTGCTGTGTTGTCAGAGATGTCCCCTAGGTGTGTTGGGGTTCAGTGTGGAGGAGTGTTGTGTTGTCAGAGATGTCTCCTAGGTGTGTTGGGGTTCAGTGTGGAGGAGTGTTGTGTTGTCAGAGATGTCTCCTAGGTGTGTTGGGGTTCAGTGTGGAGGAGTGCTGTGTTGTCAGAGATGTCCCCTAGGTGTGTTGGGGTTCAGTGTGGGGGAGTGTTGTGTTGTGAGAGATATCTCCTAGGTGTGTTGGGGTTCAGTGTGGAGGAGTGCTGTGTTGTCAGAGATGTCCCCTAGGTGTGTTGGGGTTCAGTGTGGAGGAGTGTTGTGTTGTCAGAGATGTCCCCTAGGTGTGTTGGGGTTCAGTGTGGAGGAGTGCTGTGTTGTCAGAGATGTCTCCTAGGTGTGTTGGGGTTCAGTGTGGAGGAGTGCTGTGTTGTCAGAGATGTCCCCTAGGTGTGTTGGGGTTCAGTGTGGAGGAGTGCTGTGTTGTCAGAGATGTCCCCTAGGTGTGTTGGGGTTCAGTGTGGAGGAGTGCTGTGTTGTCAGAGATATCCCCTAGGTGTGTTGGGGTTCAGTGTGGGGGGAGTGCTGTGTTGTCAGAGATGTCCCCTAGGTGTGTTGGGGTTCAGTGTGGAGGAGTGCTGTGTTGTCAGAGATGTCCCCTAGGTGTGTTGGGGTTCAGTGTGGGGAGTGTTGTGTTGTCAGAGATATCTCCCAGGTGTGTTGGGGTTCAGTGTGGGGGGAGTGTTGTGTTGTCAGAGATATCTCCTAGGTGTGTTGGGGTTCAGTGTGGAGGAGTGTTGTGTTGTCAGAGATGTCCCCTAGGTGTGTTGGGGTTCAGTGTGGAGGAGTGCTGTGTTGTCAGAGATGTCCCCTAGGTGTGTTGGGGTTCAGTGTGGAGGAGTGCTGTGTTGTCAGAGATGTCCCCTAGGTGTGTTGGGGTTCAGTGTGGGGGGAGTGCTGTGTTGTCAGAGATATCTCCTAGGTGTGTTGGGGTTCAGTGTGGGGGGAGTGTTGTGTTGTCAGAGATGTCCCCTAGGTGTGTTGGGGTTCAGTGTGGAGGAGTGCTGTGTTGTCAGAGATGTCCCCTAGGTGTGTTGGGGTTCAGTGTGGAGGAGTGTTGTGTTGTCAGAGATGTCTCCTAGGTGTGTTGGGGTTCAGTGTGGAGGAGTGCTGTGTTGTCAGAGATGTCCCTAGGTGTGTTGGGGTTCAGTGTGGAGGAGTGCTGTGTTGTCAGAGATGTCCCCTAGGTGTGTTGGGGTTCAGTGTGGAGGAGTGTTGTGTTGTCAGAGATGTCTCCTAGGTGTGTTGGGGTTCAGTGTGGAGGAGTGTTGTGTTGTCAGAGATGTCTCCTAGGTGTGTTGGGGTTCAGTGTGGAGGAGTGCTGTGTTGTCAGAGATGTCCCCTAGGTGTGTTGGGGTTCAGTGTGGGGGAGTGTTGTGTTGTCAGAGATATCTCCTAGGTGTGTTGGGGTTCAGTGTGGAGGAGTGCTGTGTTGTCAGAGATGTCCCCTAGGTGTGTTGGGGTTCAGTGTGGAGGAGTGTTGTGTTGTCAGAGATGTCCCCTAGGTGTGTTGGGGTTCAGTGTGGAGGAGTGCTGTGTTGTCAGAGATGTCTCCTAGGTGTGTTGGGGTTCAGTGTGGAGGAGTGCTGTGTTGTCAGAGATGTCCCCTAGGTGTGTTGGGGTTCAGTGTGGAGGAGTGCTGTGTTGTCAGAGATGTCCCCTAGGTGTGTTGGGGTTCAGTGTGGAGGAGTGCTGTGTTGTCAGAGATATCCCCTAGGTGTGTTGGGGTTCAGTGTGGGGGGAGTGCTGTGTTGTCAGAGATGTCCCGTAGGTGTGTTGGGGTTCAGTGTGGAGGAGTGCTGTGTTGTCAGAGATGTCCCCTAGGTGTGTTGGGGTTCAGTGTGGGGGAGTGTTGTGTTGTCAGAGATATCTCCTAGGTGTGTTGGGGTTCAGTGTGGGGGGAGTGTTGTGTTGTCAGAGATATCTCCTAGGTGTGTTGGGGTTCAGTGTGGAGGAGTGTTGTGTTGTCAGAGATGTCCCCTAGGTGTGTTGGGGTTCAGTGTGGAGGAGTGCTGTGTTGTCAGAGATGTCCCCTAGGTGTGTTGGGGTTCAGTGTGGAGGAGTGCTGTGTTGTCAGAGATGTCCCCTAGGTGTGTTGGGGTTCAGTGTGGAGGAGTGCTGTGTTGTCAGAGATGTCCCCTAGGTGTGTTGGGGTTCAGTGTGGAGGAGTGTTGTGTTGTCAGAGATGTCCCCTAGGTGTGTTGGGGTTCAGTGTGGAGGAGTGCTGTGTTGTCAGAGATGTCTCCTAGGTGTGTTGAGGTTCAGTGTGGAGGAGTGCTGCGTTGTCAGAGATGTCCCCTAGGTGTGTTGGGGTTCAGTGTGGAGGAGTGTTGTGTTGTCAGAGATATCTCCTAGGTGTGTTGGGGTTCAGTGTGGAGGAGTGCTGTGTTGTCAGAGATGTCCCCTAGGTGTGTTGGGGTTCAGTGTGGAGGAGTGCTGTGTTGTCAGAGATGTCCCCTAGGTGTGTTGGGGTTCAGTGTGGAGGAGTGCTGTGTTGTCAGAGATGTCCCCTAGGTGTGTTGGGGTTCAGTGTGGAGGAGTGCTGTGTTGTCAGAGATATCTCCTAGGTGTGTTGGGGTTCAGTGTGGGGGGAGTGTTGTGTTGTCAGAGATGTCCCCTAGGTGTGTTGGGGTTCAGTGTGGGGGAGTGTTGTGTTGTCAGAGATATCTCCTAGGTGTGTTGGGGTTCAGTGTGGGGGGAGTGTTGTGTTGTCAGAGATGTCCCCTAGGTGTGTTGGGGTTCAGTGAGGAGGAGTGTTGTGTTGTCAGAGATGTCTCCTAGGTGTGTTGGGGTTCAGTGTGGAGGAGTGCTGTGTTGTCAGAGATGTCCCCTAGGTGTGTTGGGGTTCAGTGTGGAGGAGTGTTGTGTTGTCAGAGATGTCTCCTAGGTGTGTTGGGGTTCAGTGTGGAGGAGTGCTGTGTTGTCAGAGATGTCCCCTAGGTGTGTTGGGGTTCAGTGTGGAGGAGTGTTGTGTTGTCAGAGATGTCTCCTTAGGTGTGTTGGGGTTCAGTGTGGAGGAGTGTTGTGTTGTCAGAGATGTCTCCTAGGTGTGTTGGGGTTCAGTGTGGAGGAGTGCTGTGTTGTCAGAGATGTCCCCTAGGTGTGTTGGGGTTCAGTGTGGAGGAGTGCTGTGTTGTCAGAGATATCCCCTAGGTGTGTTGGGGTTCAGTGTGGGGGGAGTGCTGTGTTGTCAGAGATGTCCCCTAGGTGTGTTGGGGTTCAGTGTGGAGGAGTGCTGTGTTGTCAGAGATGTCCCCTAGGTGTGTTGGGGTTCAGTGTGGGGGAGTGTTGTGTTGTCAGAGATATCTCCTAGGTGTGTTGGGGTTCAGTGTGGGGGGAGTGTTGTGTTGTCAGAGATATCTCCTAGGTGTGTTGGGGTTCAGTGTGGAGGAGTGTTGTGTTGTCAGAGATGTCCCCTAGGTGTGTTGGGGTTCAGTGTGGAGGAGTGTTGTGTTGTCAGAGATGTCCCCTAGGTGTGTTGGGGTTCAGTGTGGAGGAGTGCTGTGTTGTCAGAGATGTCCCCTAGGTGTGTTGGGGTTCAGTGTGGAGGAGTGCTGTGTTGTCAGAGATGTCCCCTAGGTGTGTTGGGGTTCAGTGTGGAGGAGTGCTGTGTTGTCAGAGATGTCCCCTAGGTGTGTTGGGGTTCAGTGTGGAGGAGTGTTGTGTTGTCAGAGATGTCCCCTAGGTGTGTTGGGGTTCAGTGTGGAGGAGTGTTGTGTTGTCAGAGATATCCCCTAGGTGTGTTGGGGTTCAGTGTGGGGGGAGTGCTGTGTTGTCAGAGATGTCCCCTAGGTGTGTTGGGGTTCAGTGTGGAGGAGTGCTGTGTTGTCAGAGATGTCCCCTAGGTGTGTTGGGGTTCAGTGTGGGGGAGTGTTGTGTTGTCAGAGATATCTCCTAGGTGTGTTGGGGTTCAGTGTGGGGGGAGTGTTGTGTTGTCAGAGATGTCCCCTAGGTGTGTTGGGGTTCAGTGTGGAGGAGTGCTGTGTTGTCAGAGATGTCCCCTAGGTGTGTTGGGGTTCAGTGTGGAGGAGTGCTGTGTTGTCAGAGATGTCCCCTAGGTGTGTTGGGGTTCAGTGTGGAGGAGTGCTGTGTTGTCAGAGATGTCCCCTAGGTGTGTTGGGGTTCAGTGTGGAGGAGTGCTGTGTTGTCAGAGATGTCCCCTAGGTGTGTTGGGGTTCAGTGTGGAGGAGTGTTGTGTTGTCAGAGATGTCCCCTAGGTGTGTTGGGGTTCAGTGTGGAGGAGTGTTGTGTTGTCAGAGATGTCTCCTAGGTGTGTTGGGGTTCAGTGTGGAGGAGTGCTGTGTTGTCAGAGATGTCCCCTAGGTGTGTTGGGGTTCAGTGTGGAGGAGTGCTGTGTTGTCAGAGATGTCCCCTAGGTGTGTTGGGGTTCAGTGTGGAGGAGTGCTGTGTTGTCAGAGATGTCCCCTAGGTGTGTTGGGGTTCAGTGTGGAGGAGTGCTGTGTTGTCAGAGATGTCCCCTAGGTGTGTTGGGGTTCAGTGTGGAGGAGTGCTGTGTTGTCAGAGATGTCCCCTAGGTGTGTTGGGGTTCAGTGTGGAGGAGTGTTGTGTTGTCAGAGATGTCCCCTAGGTGTGTTGGGGTTCAGTGTGGAGGAGTGTTGTGTTGTCAGAGATGTCTCCTAGGTGTGTTGGGGTTCAGTGTGGGGGGAGTGCTGTGTTGTCAGAGATGTCCCCTAGGTGTGTTGGGGTTCAGTGTGGAGGAGTGTTGTGTTGTCAGAGATGTCCCCTAGGTGTGTTGGGGTTCAGTGTGGAGGAGTGTTGTGTTGTCAGAGATGTCCCCTAGGTGTGTTGGGGTTCAGTGTGGAGGAGTGCTGTGTTGTCAGAGATGTCCCCTAGGTGTGTTGGGGTTCAGTGTGGAGGAGTGTTGTGTTGTCAGAGATGTCCCCTAGGTGTGTTGGGGTTCAGTGTGGAGGAGTGCTGTGTTGTCAGAGATGTCCCCTAGGTGTGTTGGGGTTCAGTGTGGAGGAGTGTTGTGTTGTCAGAGATGTCCCCTAGGTGTGTTGGGGTTCAGTGTGGGGGAGTGTTGTGTTGTCAGAGATATCTCCTAGGTGTGTTGGGGTTCAGTGTGGGGGGAGTGTTGTGTTGTCAGAGATATCTCCTAGGTGTGTTGGGGTTCAGTGTGGAGGAGTGTTGTGTTGTCAGAGATGTCCCCTAGGTGTGTTGGGGTTCAGTGTGGAGGAGTGCTGTGTTGTCAGAGATGTCCCCTAGGTGTGTTGGGGTTCAGTGTGGAGGAGTGCTGTGTTGTCAGAGATGTCCCCTAGGTGTGTTGGGGTTCAGTGTGGAGGAGTGCTGTGTTGTCAGAGATGTCCCCTAGGTGTGTTGGGGTTCAGTGTGGAGGAGTGTTGTGTTGTCAGAGATGTCCCCTAGGTGTGTTGGGGTTCAGTGTGGAGGAGTGCTGTGTTGTCAGAGATGTCTCCTAGGTGTGTTGAGGTTCAGTGTGGAGGAGTGCTGCGTTGTCAGAGATGTCCCCTAGGTGTGTTGGGGTTCAGTGTGGAGGAGTGTTGTGTTGTCAGAGATATCTCCTAGGTGTGTTGGGGTTCAGTGTGGAGGAGTGCTGTGTTGTCAGAGATGTCCCCTAGGTGTGTTGGGGTTCAGTGTGGAGGAGTGCTGTGTTGTCAGAGATGTCCCCTAGGTGTGTTGGGGTTCAGTGTGGAGGAGTGCTGTGTTGTCAGAGATGTCCCCTAGGTGTGTTGGGGTTCAGTGTGGAGGAGTGCTGTGTTGTCAGAGATATCTCCTAGGTGTGTTGGGGTTCAGTGTGGGGGGAGTGTTGTGTTGTCAGAGATGTCCCCTAGGTGTGTTGGGGTTCAGTGTGGGGGAGTGTTGTGTTGTCAGAGATATCTCCTAGGTGTGTTGGGGTTCAGTGTGGGGGGAGTGTTGTGTTGTCAGAGATGTCCCCTAGGTGTGTTGGGGTTCAGTGAGGAGGAGTGTTGTGTTGTCAGAGATGTCTCCTAGGTGTGTTGGGGTTCAGTGTGGAGGAGTGCTGTGTTGTCAGAGATGTCCCCTAGGTGTGTTGGGGTTCAGTGTGGAGGAGTGTTGTGTTGTCAGAGATGTCTCCTAGGTGTGTTGGGGTTCAGTGTGGAGGAGTGCTGTGTTGTCAGAGATGTCCCCTAGGTGTGTTGGGGTTCAGTGTGGAGGAGTGTTGTGTTGTCAGAGATGTCTCCTTAGGTGTGTTGGGGTTCAGTGTGGAGGAGTGTTGTGTTGTCAGAGATGTCTCCTAGGTGTGTTGGGGTTCAGTGTGGAGGAGTGCTGTGTTGTCAGAGATGTCCCCTAGGTGTGTTGGGGTTCAGTGTGGAGGAGTGCTGTGTTGTCAGAGATATCCCCTAGGTGTGTTGGGGTTCAGTGTGGGGGGAGTGCTGTGTTGTCAGAGATGTCCCCTAGGTGTGTTGGGGTTCAGTGTGGAGGAGTGCTGTGTTGTCAGAGATGTCCCCTAGGTGTGTTGGGGTTCAGTGTGGGGGAGTGTTGTGTTGTCAGAGATATCTCCTAGGTGTGTTGGGGTTCAGTGTGGGGGGAGTGTTGTGTTGTCAGAGATATCTCCTAGGTGTGTTGGGGTTCAGTGTGGAGGAGTGTTGTGTTGTCAGAGATGTCCCCTAGGTGTGTTGGGGTTCAGTGTGGAGGAGTGTTGTGTTGTCAGAGATGTCCCCTAGGTGTGTTGGGGTTCAGTGTGGAGGAGTGCTGTGTTGTCAGAGATGTCCCCTAGGTGTGTTGGGGTTCAGTGTGGAGGAGTGCTGTGTTGTCAGAGATGTCCCCTAGGTGTGTTGGGGTTCAGTGTGGAGGAGTGCTGTGTTGTCAGAGATGTCCCCTAGGTGTGTTGGGGTTCAGTGTGGAGGAGTGTTGTGTTGTCAGAGATGTCCCCTAGGTGTGTTGGGGTTCAGTGTGGAGGAGTGTTGTGTTGTCAGAGATATCCCCTAGGTGTGTTGGGGTTCAGTGTGGGGGGAGTGCTGTGTTGTCAGAGATGTCCCCTAGGTGTGTTGGGGTTCAGTGTGGAGGAGTGCTGTGTTGTCAGAGATGTCCCCTAGGTGTGTTGGGGTTCAGTGTGGGGGAGTGTTGTGTTGTCAGAGATATCTCCTAGGTGTGTTGGGGTTCAGTGTGGGGGGAGTGTTGTGTTGTCAGAGATGTCCCCTAGGTGTGTTGGGGTTCAGTGTGGAGGAGTGCTGTGTTGTCAGAGATGTCCCCTAGGTGTGTTGGGGTTCAGTGTGGAGGAGTGCTGTGTTGTCAGAGATGTCCCCTAGGTGTGTTGGGGTTCAGTGTGGAGGAGTGCTGTGTTGTCAGAGATGTCCCCTAGGTGTGTTGGGGTTCAGTGTGGAGGAGTGCTGTGTTGTCAGAGATGTCCCCTAGGTGTGTTGGGGTTCAGTGTGGAGGAGTGTTGTGTTGTCAGAGATGTCCCCTAGGTGTGTTGGGGTTCAGTGTGGAGGAGTGTTGTGTTGTCAGAGATGTCTCCTAGGTGTGTTGGGGTTCAGTGTGGGGGGAGTGCTGTGTTGTCAGAGATGTCCCCTAGGTGTGTTGGGGTTCAGTGTGGAGGAGTGTTGTGTTGTCAGAGATGTCCCCTAGGTGTGTTGGGGTTCAGTGTGGAGGAGTGTTGTGTTGTCAGAGATGTCCCCTAGGTGTGTTGGGGTTCAGTGTGGAGGAGTGTTGTGTTGTCAGAGATGTCCCCTAGGTGTGTTGGGGTTCAGTGTGGAGGAGTGTTGTGTTGTCAGAGATGTCTCCTAGGTGTGTTGGGGTTCAGTGTGGGGGGAGTGCTGTGTTGTCAGAGATGTCCCCTAGGTGTGTTGGGGTTCAGTGTGGAGGAGTGCTGTGTTGTCAGAGATGTCCCCTAGGTGTGTTGGGGTTCAGTGTGGAGGAGTGTTGTGTTGTCAGAGATGTCCCCTAGGTGTGTTGGGGTTCAGTGTGGAGGAGTGTTGTGTTGTCAGAGATGTCCCCTAGGTGTGTTGGGGTTCAGTGTGGAGGAGTACTGTGTTGTCACAGCTGAGTGTATTTTTAGCCCTGTTGGATCGGCTGATTAGCAGTACCTTTGATCTGGTTCTATAGGGAGGGGCAGTGCCTTCTTCCCATCCCTCCCTTTCTCGTCATCAGTGTGCGGGGCATCGCCTCGGAATAAACGATCGTATCTTACCCCGGGGATGTGAAGGGCGTTTTCCTGCACTGATCATTAGAGGACGAGGGTCCTGTGTCAGTGGATGGCAGGGCGGGGACCCGTTGTAGAAGCTGTCTGTATCTCTCTTCCCTATGTGTGAACAGTACTAGCCCAGCATCGCTGCCTGATGAGCTGACCCGTGTTCATGTGGTGCTGAAATCTACACGGTGAGTCCTCCGTAGCGCTGTCATCGCTCTAGCGATCGGCCAGCATCATCTAACCCCCGGCTGTCTATAGGTATGTTTGGAATGACAGTGGAGATGATAGGAGCCGCATTGCAGATGTGAACTGTGTTCCTGGACAGGTACAGTCCCGGTATGTACACTTTGATGTGGGAGTGTTTCTTCTTTACAATTTCAGGTTTATTACAACTTCTCCCATTTCTACTCCAGAGAGATCATTGTCTTTACAATTGGAGACGTTCAGCTTGCAATGCTCTCAGCCTTCAGGCTTTCTTTTGTTTAGGTGTTTTTAACAGCATGTCATGAGAAAAGGCAACTCAGCTGGAGAAACTAGGTCAGCTTTTGTAGCATCAAGAACTTGATATGTTTTTAGGGTTTAGATTGAAATAAGTTACCCATGAAGGATACAAAGGTAACAGAGCCTATTTTGTCAATATGACCTACACCATGCTCTGTCTAGGGGGAGTCGCCTGGGATCCACCTGCTACTTTGATTCCACAGGAATGTAGATCTCTAGATTATGTTGAAAGAAGATTTTATAACTGTTCTGTTTCACAAATGCCATATTTTCAATGGGTGAATTATTTTGTTTGAAACAATTGTTAAAGAAAAAAAAAAAACAGGAAGGGCTGCCTCCCTCTTCACTAAACAGCTGATGGTTGGGGTCTCTCCTATCAGAAAACTTACTGATCAGTGATTTAAAAAGCACCAGCAACAGCTCAGAGGGTACCAGCATTTGGAGCTGATTGGCTTGTCCGGCATCTGCTGGATAAATCTGAGCACTGATTATCTGAAAGAGAGCACAGATTTTCTTTCTATTTGAAAGAAAATGTTTTCTTGTCCTGCAGCAAATTCCATGTGGCTTTCATTGTATGACTCCCGCAGAGATTGCTTGTTGATTGCTGAAACTTGTTTGCTAAAATAGGATCAAAGCTTTCTTTTATTTATTTTCAAATTCTGAGAAGTTCACAATGTCAAACTTCTGTAGCTGCAGTGAAAATTCCAGGATAATTCTCGAAGCTGTGTCATAATTTGTAACAAACATACAACACAATGGGTTTGATTTACTAAAACAAGGGTTGCTGGTGCATCTGGGCAAGGTAGCCAATCAGCTTCTAAGTTCAGCTTGTTCAATGAAGCTTTGACAAAAAGACCTGGAAGCTGATTTTGCACTCTCTCCAGTTTTAGTAAATCAGACCAATATCTTCTGTTCTAGGCTTATTCAGTAAGGAAAGCCAGTTGCTGCACTTGGTGCATAAGCATTTTTTGTTTGTACTGCATTATTAAATAAAGGCAGTATTCATATGGTGCAGCCTGTGAACTGTTTTTTTTTCAGAAGTTATCCTCCTTTTGTCTGTGTATGGGTGCAGCCATTTATGTGTGGACTGCAGTGCTGCATCTGATCAGCTAGAGAGCTTTCCTTCATTGGCCATATAAAAAGGCAGACGTGGGACAGACACGTGTAATAGAAACTTAAGCAGGGGGTGTCTAGGGAGAGAACCGGAAGCATTATGTCAGCTGTCACTGTACCATTGTTCTGCAGTTAGAATTTTGCTCAGACACACCCAAAAGATAGACACTTGGCAATCGCTACCCTTTCTTTTCAGTTTGTGCAAAACACATTATAATCTAACTTCTTTTATAAACTAATTTGCATGAAAGTACATGCGAGCATGTTTATTTTGTAATTTTAGTACAGGTTTTAGTATTTTATTTTCCTAACTAGCTTTTAACATCATTTCTAATGTTTGTGTCAGTGGATAAATATAGGTTATTCCTAACTGCTGCTTCAGTGATAAATTATTTCACCAATAAGGAGACGTATTTACAGTATTGTGTTTTTAGTTTGGAAATTCATTTAGCTTTGAATGAGTGCTCTGGCACCTACAGTTATTTTCAGTTACTGTAGAAGTACTAACAATGGAATCCCATATGATGACTTGGTGATTGTTTTATTTGCTTGTGTATGCTTTTATATAGTGTTTTAAAATCATAGAACATTTTTTGTACTTTATTATATCCAATGAAAGAAGCAGGGAAAAAAAATATTAAAACTGATTGTAAAGTGCAATCATAAAATGTGGAGTTTGGCTTAAATTTGTAAGTGTATTTAAATCTTCTAGTGCATTTAACACTACCCTCCCTCTCAGACTGGCAAAGCTACTGTCTGCTGTGCCCCCTATGCTCATTCATCCAGAGTGGGGGCACTCTAATACAGAATGTATGTTACTGGCCAGATCACCAGGTAAAAACAGATGGGAAAATGTCCCAAAAAACCTAATGAAGCCACCACATCTAATAATTGGTAAGCTGCAGTATATTACATTTTTGGTTTGGGGTTTAATACCACTTTTAGCAAGTTACCAGCACAGGGACCAGAATAAAATTGGGAGCAACTTTGTGTATACAAAGGTAAATATTGGTATTTTCCACATGGTAAACAGTATGTGATGTGATTAGTGAAATATGAACATAAGAATTGACCTAAAGTTGTTTTTTTAGTTTATATATGCTCTATAATATGTGAGTTATATGAACTAAGTTGGAAAGAAGTACAATATCAAGATGCAGATTGGCCCAGAGTTCTTAGGCCCCTTACACACGGGGCGGCTGTTCTGCCGCTGTTAAAAGCATGTTTTGTTATTTTGAAATTCAGAGAATCCTGGCACAGCGTTCACTTGCAGTTGTAAATTGCGATTAGCTGCGTGTAAGAGCGATTTCAATGCGGCTGCGTTGGAACATTCTTGCCATTTCTGATGTGCTTCCTGTTGTTTTTCTTTCCTTGTTGCAGCTGATATCCGCAGGAGAAATAGTACACTGCAATTACCTGCAGTTATGTGCAGATAGCTGGGCTAAATCGTTCCTGGACGCAGTCAAATTTTTTTTTTTCTATCTGCAAAAAACCGCATGTAACGAAACCGTCGCTAAACGCAGTGTGTGAATGGGGCCATAGGAAAGCATTGTGTGCATTTAGCTGCGGTAGATAACTTCGTCTGCAGCTAAAAGCACAATTCTATCTGCCTTTGTGAAAGGGGCCTTAGAATGGTTATTTTAGACATATAAATTACAGCCCCAGATATCCATTCTGCAAAAATACATTTTACTAGCCAAGCATGTAATTAAAAGACAGGTAGATGAGTTCAAGATATAAGATATATGAGACCTACCCTGCATAGCCCTGTAATTGGAATTAGGGCTGTAGTCAAAAATTAATATTTCATAATTATTCATGTATTTTTCTAACAATTGATTACATATTTTTCCTGTCACACTTGCAGTGACTTAGCATATGTACAGTTTGTTAAAGCTCTACAAGCAATGTCCGCCTATTAACTGTGACCCTGTCAACCATATCAAAATTTAAAAAAAGTCTCATTGGATATAAAAGCTAATAAATATACTAACCTTTCCTCCATCTTCTATACTGCAGGTGTATGACATCACGCTCCTTCTCACGAGACCCCCGGGGAATGCTTATATGGCCAATTCTCACATGATGATGCTCAAACACAGCACTGGAGCATGCTCTCATGAGACAGTTTTTTCCCTATAGTTTTGTTTTCATTTTTGTTTTTTTGCATTTTTAAAATGCTCTTTTGCAGTATTTTGGCATGGGGGTGGGGGAGCAGACCTTGCATTTTTGGCGCAAGGTCTTCTTTAATGTAGCAGAGTTACAAATGACTCTGTGATCACCTGAGTAGCTAGTCATGTAATCTTTTGTGTGGGACCCACACAGGTCAGTTTTGACTCAGAACCTATGGACTGGGGCTGCTAGATGTAGCCTGTTTCCAGAGATGGGTTTGGTCATAGAGTAGCTGCAATTTGTCTGCTTCAAAATGATCACCATAATTGGCCAATCGTGATGATCACTTGATCGGGAACCATAAGTGATTATTCCTGACAGTATCCGCAGCTTTCAGTAGCTGCCTTATTCTGCAAATGAAAGTTATTACTAGAGCAGTCAGCTGCAAATAAAACAAATATTACTGCCCCACTGGTAAGAACTTCAGCATCAATTTACAGTTGGTTGGGAAGAATGCAGTTAAAGCGTTTGTAACCCTAAAAAAAAAAAAAAAAAAAAAAAAATTTGGATCCTGTTACTTTTAAAGCATGTTAAACAGCACAGTGATTGTGCTGTGTATTTTGGCCCCCTGTACCATCTAAAATACCTGGCTGATCCTGCCTGGTTCTGCCTTCCCCCTATAAACTGACCACGGTTTATCATGGCTGCTGAACCCTGACACCGTGGTCAGTTTACGTGCTTCTGTCATCTGCTGCTCTTCTCTGTCCTCTATCCCCTCTCCCTCCCTGCCTGTCAGCTCTGTGTCATGGCCCTCCCCTCCCCCTCCTGCTGCTGAAATAACTGTGTAATGTACATGCAATCCCCTCTGTTAAAAAACGTTTTATGCCCCAGTGTCTGTGCTTTGTAAAAAATATGGTTATTACTACTTTATTTCACAGCGCTGCTCGGTGCTCACGTGACTCCTTGCTGCTCTCCTCCTCCCCTCCTCTCCGACTGACATCTTGGCTCTCTCCTGCCGACTGATGTCAGCGGGGGATTCTCGGCCCCTCCTGCTGTAGCTGTCAGATCGGGAGAGGGAGCAGCAAGAAGTCACATGAGCGGTGCTGTGAAATAAGGTAGTAATGGGCATATTTTTTACAAAGCACAGACACTGGGGCATAGAACATTTTCTACCGGAGGGGATTGTGTGTACTTTACATAGTGGCTTTACAACCACTTTAAAGAATATATTTATTTTCACCAGCTCGAAATTAACTAGATACAGTAACATCTACTGTATGTATAACCTATATTGTAAGTAGAGGTCGACCGATATGGGTTTTTCTCTGGCCGATGCCAATATTTAGAAATCTCGGTGGCCGATGGCCGATATGTGATGCCGATTTTTTTGGGCCGATATATTAGGCCGATTTTTTTTTTTCCCCCTTCATCTCATAAAATCTAACAGTTAGACCCCTTTCACACTTTGGCGTTTTTCAGGCGCTTTTGGGCTAAAAATAGCGCCTGTAAAGTGCCTGTAAAACAGCTCCCCTGCAGTCTCAGTGTGATATCCCGAGTGCTTTCACACTGAGGCGAAGCACTGGCAGGATGTTAAAAAAAAGTCCTGCAAGCAACATCTTTGGAGCGGTGTATACCACCACTCCTGCCCATTGAAATGAATGCCCACCGCTGCCGAAGCGCCTGCAAAGCGTTTCGGCAGCGGCACTTCAGGGGCGAATTTAACCCCTTCCTCGGCTGCTAGCTGGGTTATAAGCGCCCCGCTAGCAGCCAAATAGCGCCGCTAAAATGACGGTAAAGCGCCGCTAAAACTATCAGCGTTTTACCGTCAACGCATGCCCGCTGCAGTGTGAAAGCAGCCTTAAGTGATACAGAATTTTTTTTACATTTAAACATTTATTAAACAAAACAAACCTCCAATCAGTTCACTTGTATGTAGAATTTAGAAAAAAAAACTATATCTTAAATATTAAATATACAAAAACAGGTAATCAAAACTTTTGGACGAAAAAAAATGGGCTAACTTTACTGCTTAGTTTTTTTTTTTATTTATTAATGTATTTTTTTAAAAAAAATTGCGTTTGAAAGACCGCTGCGCAAATACCGTGTGACATAAAATATTGCAACAACCGCTATTTTATTCCCTAGGGTCTCTGAAAAAAAAAATATATATATATAATGTTTGGGGGTTCTAAGTGATTTTCTAGCAGAAAATACAGGATTTTTACTTGTAAGCAACAAATGTCAGAAAAGATTTAGTCTTTAAATGGTTAAACTGAGAGCTTCTACACACAAAATTTAGTTCATTCATAAGTGTAAACATTGTATCCTTCAGGTTCTTTTTATCAGATTTGGCAGGCTGCCCAGAGAGGAGGAGAAGTCCCTTCACAGAAGATTTCAGGCAACTTGCAAAGACTTCTATTAGAAAAGTCATTTGCAAGTCTCGCTGAAGTTATATCGGCCTTTTTTATCAGCACAATCGGCCGATGGCGATTAAGTAAAAAACACCAAATATCGGTCGACCTCTAATTGTAAGCACCATTTTATTAGGACTCTGATAAGAACGTATTTATTGTAAATGCTTCCTACAGGTTTGTAGCAGGCAGTGTTATCTAAAGCAGCCTATCAGCTTCTTCTTTCTATGTTGTCAGGTTGTCAAAAGATTTTGGTTGCTGTGGACTACACAGATTAAGCAATTCTTCCAGCAGAGATAACCCCTATTTGTTTCAGAAGTATTTTTCTACAAGAATGAAGATAAACTCCAAAAACTAAAAAGTGGTGTCAGAAATATAAAAAAACACCAATTTTATACAAATTGTTTGAAAAATATTACCTTAGATACATTCACTTTTTATAATTTATAATATATAATTGGTATATATTTCAATTATCAGTGTATCAAAATAGTATATTAACCCTTTCATGCCTAAGCCTATTTCTGACATTTGGTGTTTACAAGTTAAAATCCGTATTTTTTGCTAGAAATTTACTTAGAGCCCCCAAACATTATATATATTTTTTAGCAGAGAATCTAGAGAATAAAATGGTGATTGTTGCAATATTTTATGTCACACGGTATTTGTGCAGCGGTGTTTTAAACGCAACTTTTTGGGAAAAGGGACACTTTCATGAATTTTAAAAAAACTAAACAGTAAAGTTAGCCCAATTTTTTTTGTATAATGTGAAAGATGATGTTACGCCGAGTAAATAGATACCAAACATGTCACGCTTTATAATTGCACGCACTCGTGGAATGGCGACAAACTACGGTAGCTAAGAATCTCCATAGGCGACGCTTTAAATTTCTTTTATGGTTACCAGGTTAGAGTTACAGAGGAGATCTAGTGCTAGAATTATTGCTCTCGCTCTGGCGATTGCGGCGATACCTCACATGTGTGATTTGAACACCCTTTACATATGCGGGCGCGACTTCCGTATGCGGTTTCTTTGCTGTGCGAGCTCGCGGGGACAGGGGCGCTTTAAAAAAAATTTTTTTTCTTATTTCTTTTATTTTTATATTATTAACCACTTCAATAGCAGGCACTTACGCACCTTCCCGCCCAGGCCAATTTTCAGCTTTCAGTGCTGTCGCAATTTGAATGACAATTGCGCGGTCATGCTACACTGTACCCAAACAAATTTTTTATCATTTTGTTCCCACAAATAGAGCTTTCTTTTGGTGGTATTTGATCACCTCTGCGGTTTTTATTTTTTGCGCAACAAATAAAAAAAGACCGAAAATTTCAAAAAAAACCAAGTTTTTCTTTGTTTCTGTTAAAATTTTTTGTAAATAAGTACGTTTTCTTCTTCAATGACGGGCACTGATATGGCTGCACTGACGGGCACTGATACGGTGGCACTGATTGGCACCGATGAGGTGGCACCAATGAGGTGGCACTGACGGGCACTGATGATGGGCACTGATAGGCGGCACTGATGGGCAATGATAGGTGGCACTGATGGGCACTCATAGGTGGCACTGGTATGTGGCATTGATGGGCACTCATAGGTGGCACCGATGGGCACATATAGGCGGCACTGATGGGCACTCGTAGGTGGTATTGATTGCTACATATGGGTGGCACTGATGGGTACTTATGGGTGGCACTGATGTGTGGCACTGATAGGTGGGCACTGATGGGCACTGATGGGCACAGATGGGCAATGCCAGGTGGCACCGATGGGCAATAACAGGCGGCACTGATAAAGCATTGGGGGCATTGCTGGGCAGATCTTTTACATAATGGTGCCAATCAGTGCCCATTTGTGGGCACTGATTGGCACATATTGGCCACAGATTGGGCACATGTGGATGGCCATGGGGTACATACCGGCCATCCACATGTTGCCCCTTCCCTGGTGGTCCTAGTGGCGATCCCTGGTGGTCCAGTGTGCTGATCTGAGGGGGGGCTGCACTGATAAACAATCAGCGCAGACCCCCCCTGTCAGGAGAACCGCCGATCGGCTCTCCTCTACTCGCGTCTGTCAGACGCGAGTGAGGAAAAGCCGATCAACGGCTCTTCCCATCGACAGCGTGATCAGCCGTGATTGGACACGGCTGATCACGTGGTAAAGAGCCTCTGCCGAAGGCTCTTTACCAAGATCGGTGGAGCGGTGTGTCAGGCTGACACACCGCTCCACCGATCGCCGCGATGCGCGCCCCCCGGGGGCGCGCGGCGGCATGTTATCCTGCTGGACGTCATATGACGCCTAGTCAGGATAACAGAACCACTTCCCGGACGTCAATCCGCTATAGGGCGGGCGGGAAGTGGTTAAATTGTGTTTAAAAAAAAAAAGTGATCACTTTTATTGCTGTCACAAGGAATGTAAACATCCCTTTGTGACAGTAATAGGTGGTGACAGGTACTCTTTATGGAGGGATCGGGGGTCTAAAACACCCCCAATCCCTCCTTTGCACTTCAAAGTATTCAGATCGCCATTTTCGGCGATTCTGAATACTGTATATTTTTTTAAAACCGGCGCCATTGGCAGCCAAGTAAACAGGAAGTGACATTGTGACGTCGCTTCCATGTTTACAATCAGGAGACTGGAACGAAGCCGTTTGCGGCTTCGTGCCAGTCTGTCCCTAGCCACTGCAAGTGGCGGATCGTCGATCGGGTCTCCCAGGGGGACGGGAGCCCCGTTCAGAGCGGCGGGAGGGGGGGCATCCCCTCCTGCTCCTCCGGGATAACAGCCAAGTGGCTTTTAGCCGCATCGGTTGTTATCCCTGGAAAGCCGATCGCCCGGTCTACAAAACGGTACCGGGAGGATGCCTGCAGCTGCGGGCATCATCCCAGTATAACCCCCGAAAGCCGAGGCCGCACATCTGCGTACACCGCTCCTACAGCTCCCCTGCCCATTGAAAACAATGAGGCAGCGCCGGCAAACCGCCGTTTTAACCTTTTAACCCCTCGCTAGCGGCCAAATAGCACCGATAAAACGACAGTAAAGCGGCGCCACTGGTACGTGATTTTGCGCTTAAGGGCCGCCCTGCCGCAGTATATGTTTGTGGGGTGGTCCGTAAGTGGTTAAAACAACTAAATATAACATATTTTCCTATCTATTTACTAATGTTAGAAACATAAGGATTAAAAATAGTTAATGTTGATTGAGAGAGTAAAATTCTGCTTAAGGGCTCTTTCACACGGGGCAGATCAGTCATGATCCGCCCCGTGAACATCCGCTTGCTCAGCGGGGATAGCTCCGCCGATCCCCGCTGAGCAGGAAGATGACAGGTGCATCGCTGCACAGTGTGCAGCGACGGACCTGTCAGAGCGCCGCTCTCCCCTATGGGGGGATCGGATGATGACGGTCCGTAGTGTCCGTCGTCATCCGATCCGATCCGAAAACGGATGGAAAAGTAGGTTTTTCCTCCGTTACACTTTTCGGATCGGAGCGGGTCGGATGTCAGCGGACATGTCACCGCTGACATCCGACGCTCCATAGGGATGAATGTATGTCCGTTTTTCATCCGAAAACGGAAGGGTGAAAAACGGACATACGGATCCCTCGTGTGAAAGGGGCCTTAAACTTGATTGGACAAAAAGCTGCAGAATTTCTGCTTTATTTTTTGCATGTTGCATTATGTTTTGCAGACATTGGGGTTGATTTACTAAAGGCAAATAGGCTGTTCACTTTGCAAGAGGATTTTCACTTAGTCTGCATTCATACCGTAGCGACAGTTGCCACAGGATTCAGCGGTTCAGGTCAGGCCAGTATTGTCTGGGGATTTGTTGCTGAGCTATCAGGACCTGAGATGCAGCAGTTCATCTGACTCCATCTCTGAAGGCTCCATGTTATACGTTATCAGATTGTATGCTTTATTGAGGAATTTTTCTTCTTATTTATTACACGCTCTTCCTACAGAAGCTGCTAAACAGGGCAGTATGTGAGGGAAATAATATTCTATCCCTTTTTTAACCCTTTTGTACCTCATAGATATACTGTAGGTTTACAACTGGATTTTGCGTTTTTCACTCCCTGTTACCATGGGGAACTATGTCCCTTTGCTTTTATATTAGGCTTGGATAACCTCATTTTATTGCTGTGCAATTTTAATTACAATGCCTCAGTGACAAGATCCTGTATTGTGTACAACTACCAGTCGTGTTGGGGTTTCTTAATTGTTTCTAAAACTGGAGCAGTATTGTTAAACATTGATATAAAGCTAGCCAATAGATGAATCGAGATTCGATCCATGTATAGACAGGCTCATGGTTACCCAAGTCGTTCCATCGCTCAACTTGGGTACAGCAAGCCTGTTGGGTTCTTTTTCCATTCGATTACTGCCGACGGCTATAGCAGTTAGCAGTAATTATTGTGTTCTGCTGGCCGGGAAGGCTCCCCACGCCCCCTGTTGGCAGAACACAATAGCACTGTGGGAAGCATTCCCCACCCGTGTTGGAAGGAAAGAGAATCAAATTATCTATAGGCTGCTTTAGCACGGTACTATGTGAAAGGGATTTCCCTCCTACTCTGTGTCTTCTTCCTAGTATTATTTGAAAATCTTGTAAGTTTGTAATTTTTTACATTGTGTCATTGATGTTTCTGCTTCTTCTAGTTAGAGGGCTGTACTTTACAGGGGGCACTGAGTGCTGCTATTGTAATCTGTACTTGCTTATCATTTATGTACTTTGCATGCTGGCCACTCCACTTTTTCTGCTTGGACTTTTGATTAAAGGATAAGTTCCGCTTTAAGAAAAAAATAAGTGATCATATTTTTGCAGGAAAAAAAAATGTGCATTTATTATTTTTTTCTGATGAGACTGTACAGCATTGCATCCGGGATCAGTAGATAGTGAGTGCAATGTCAGGCTCCTGCAGATACTGCTTCCAGCTTGCCTGCTCATACCTCCATATGGGTAGACAGTTACAAAGCTGGAGGAAGTGTCACTAAACTACAAGAGTGCTCACCAGAACCACACTCCATCTGCCACAGTGGCAGATGGGACTTGTAGTTCATTCATTCACAGATCGCTGTTGAATGAATGATGTGGCTGTGCGGGCAGAGCCCCGCATAGCCATGCATAGCCACGCTATTTTTGAAAAGGAACAGTAAGCGCAGGGAAAGGATCCACCTGCACTCACCGAGAAGCCCCCTCCTCCTCTTCTTTGGTCCCTTGCCAGCGCTTCTGGCTCCTCTTCTCCATGCGCACCCCTAGAAAGCTGCTTGCTATGGGGGCGCACATGCAGGCTTGATACTGAGCTGCACTGCCTGAGTCATAGACACATACAGCCTGGCTCAGCCCTGCAGCCCGCACCACCACCCCTGTTGTCAGTACTCATGCATGGGCATCCTAGTTTTGGTGCAGGACTGCAGGCTTTTTTTATGAAAAGCATTGTCTTCAAGGGACACTGGAGTTGATTTACTGAAGGCAAATAGACTGTGCACTTTGTAAGTGAAGATGCAATCGGCAAGTGAAGTTGAACTTATTTTCCGTAGCCTCCCTAACGGTATTCCCGAGTGTGGCTCGGGGTTAAATTTCAGCACCATTAGTGGTAACCCCGAGCCACACTCGGGATTACATCTCAGGATCCTGGTGCAGGTTACTTACCTTGTCCCCAGGATCCTGCGCTGTCTGCGGGCTTCGTCCTCTGCCTGAAGCCTCTCCATGCCAGGCTCCGTTCCCTGTGAGCGTCGCAACGCACGGGGGCGGAGCCTGGCGGCAAATTCAAAAAAATGTGAAAATCATAACACATACAGAACTGTAGTCTTACAGATTACAGTACTGTATGAAATCATTTCACTTCCCTTTTGTCTCCAGTGCTTTGTCCAATGCCCTGCATGCAGTTTTATATTATATATACTGTTCTTTCTGCCTGGAAAATTGAGATTGTCCATAGCAACCAAAAAGTGTCCCTTTACGTCAAAAGTGGCTTTAGACCAGCTAGAAAACAGCGATAGTAAATTAGAACACTTGCAGAATTGAGCGATAGTGAATGGTGGGGAAATTTATTTTATTATTATTATATTATTATTTTTTAAATTATTTATATTTATTTATTATATTATAATTTATGATTTTGTGTTTCAAACTTCACCATACCCGGGATATCTACTAGACTCTTGGTGGACAGATCTAAGTGTGTTATTGCTAAGAATTACAAGAGTTACCATAGCCCTCTTGGCTGCTTATTTTGATTATTGCTCTCCTTGCCCGGCCTGTCAGTTTAGGTGGGCGGCCATGTCTTGGTAGGTTTGCAGTTGTGCCATACTCTTTCCATTTTTGGATGATGGATTGAACAGTGCTTTGTGAGATGTTCAAAGCTTTGGATATTCTTTGATAACCCAACCCTGCTTAAAACTTCTCCACAACTTTATCCCTGACCTGTCTGGTGTGTTCCTTGGCCTTTGTGATACTGTTTGTTTACTAAGGTTCTCTAACAAACCTCTGAGGGCTTCACAGAACAGCTGTATTTATACTGAGATTAAATTATACACAGGTAGACTCTATTTACTAATTAGGTGACTTCTGAAGGCAATTGGTTCCACTAGATTTTAGTTAGGGGTATCAGAGTAAAGGGGGCTGAATACAAATGCATGCCACACTTTTTAGGTATTTATTTGTAAAAAAAAACAAAAAAAAAACATTTATTTTCTTTTCACTTCACAATTATGTGCCACTTTGTGTTGGTCTATTACATAAAATCCCAATAAAATACATTTGCTTTTTTTGGTTGTACCAAGACAAAATGTGGGAAATTTCAAGGGGTATGAATACTTTTTCAAGGCACTGTATAACCCAACGGACTTTTAATGGACTTAAGAAAAGGGATTTTACGTTGAGTACAATAAATTCTATTTTTTAGGAATTGTTGTTGAATGCAACCCATTTAAGTGTATGAGGCCATGTCACTACTGCCCTGCATCTGTGTGCAATGCACATGTTTTTCAGTGCTGTGGGTTGGTATTTTTTAGGGTTTAAAAAGGGGATGAGGAGGTGATATGTCAAATGCCCTCTGAAAGGCATTTAGTCACAAACCACTTTTCAGAGGGGTGGCAAGGGTTGCCAGACGCACCAATGGGCCCTTACAGTTTCTTGTTTTGCCCAACATAAAATATGCAAACTATTGGTTGACTACCATGCGTCAATAAATACCCCTTCTTTCACAAACTTCAACTCAAGGTTCTTGCTGAGATTATGAGCACTGTATTGCCATATTAAAATTAAGCTTTTCAAATACAATTATGGTAGCTTCTCCTGCCAACTTGTTTTTGAAGGTGCTAGCTTAGATAAATTAGGAATGTATAAAATTATAAATATGAGTGTTCGTGTTCCACCAAACAATGGTCATTTGGCCATATGTCTTGGCTGTCTTTACTCTAAAAGTATTCTTTGCATAGTCCATCAAGAAGGCACGATGTCCGATTTTTTTCAATTCTACTACATTGCTAATCTAATGTATTACTAATACTCATACAAGGACCATGGGACGCATGTAGTGGTTTCTTTTTTCATTTAGTTTCATAGAGAAGATATGTAATAACGACATAACCTAAAATGCTTTAGAATGCCCTTACTTGTGCTATCTGTTTGTGTATAAGCTGTATTCTGTGTTAATTCGACCCAGGCTTTGTTATAACAACCGTAAAACAAGAAGCATGTGTACAGGTAAAGATCGTCCATGAGGATCCAGTAATGGACTATGGGTTTGAGCATTTCATTTCCCATAATACAGGGCTACAGGGCAATCAAAAAACCTGTTGAACTGACCAGTTTGATGCGCGGGTAAGAATTATGCAGTGACGTATTTATAGTTCTCTTTTGTCCTCAAATTATTGCAGGTGAATGGACAATTTATTTTCAGGACCTTACTTTGGCAGAAATAAAATGTAGTTTGGCTAGTGAGCTCAATGTGTGGCAAAGATAAATTTATTGTTTAATAAGTTAAATATCTGTGCTGGAGTAACTAAGGGCCTGAAGCAGGACTCTAGGGAACTGGCAGTGCCACCAAACAATCCTTTCAGATACAATATGCTCCTTCCAGTTAGGTGTTAAGTGGGCTGTGCTAGGTAGGCATTTATTAATGACTCAACAGCTATTTATATTTAGATTATGTGTTAATCCCTTTACATGGCAATACACACCTGAGCAGGATTGATTCATAAAGACTTTATTGAGCTTTCTAAAAAGGTAAAAAGGTTGTGGCAGACGTACAGCTCTTTATACTGGATAGACTAGTCAGGTGAGCACTGTGGAATTGCAATCAAGTACAAAATGTGTTGTGATACACATATATTTCAACACTTAAAAAATGACATTTGGGTATGCATTTGTCTCAGTCGTATTTATAGATTTATTTTGGAGTGGTACATACTGTATTTTTTAGAAATCTTTTTTATTATTTTGTATACCTTCCTGATTATCATGTAGTGTGGTTCTGAGTTATTGACAAACTAAATCAAGTCAGTGTTTCCCTTCATAAAACTGTTACAACTCCCACTGTAAATGTAAAAGTAATTTATGATTAAGGACTAGCATTGCAGATGTCATCCAGAAAAGCACCCTGGCTGTCAAACTTATCCCCTGGCTTCAATACCAGTCATTTGCCTGGAACAAAAAGCCAGTGAAATTAGATATGTCAGAACTCTTATGCCCCGTACACATGGTCGGACTTTGTTCAGACATTCCGACAACAAAATCCTAGGATTTTTTCTGACGGATGTTGGCTCAAACTTGTCTTGCATACACACGGTCACACAAAGTTGTCGGAAAATCCGATCGTTCTAAACGCGGTGACGTAAAACACATACGTCCGGACTATAAACGGGGCAGTGGCCAATAGCTTTCATCTCTTTATTTATTCTGAGCATGCGTGGCACTTTGTCGGATTTGTGTACACACGATCGGAAATTACCGACAACGGATTTTGTTGTCAGAAAATTTTATATCCTGCTCTCAAACTTTGTGTGTCGGAAAATCCGATGGAAAATGTGTGATGGAGCCTACACACGGTCGGAATTTCCAACAACAAGGTCCTATCACACATTTTCCGTCGGAAAATTCGACCGTGTGTACGGGGCATTACACCACGACTCAGAAGATCTTACAACCAGAGCCCCCAAAAGATGAGTTTCCATAATGGACTGGTCATCCCCAATCCATTGGCCCAGTACGATGCTCGGGCAGCGATTGTGTGCCTTAAATGTACTTTTTCAATTGAATTATTTCATTTTATTTTATTATATTGTATTTTCTTTTTCCTATGTTTCTTTTACTGGTTCCATGATTTCACAATGCAGGAATGCTCCTCTAGATCAGGGGTCCCAAAAACGTTCTAAACAAAGGGCCAGTTTATTGTCTTTCAGACTTTTTTTTGGGGGGGGGGGGCGAACTGTGGTCACTGGGAGTAGAATAGGTCCTGATCTCAGTGGGAGAAAACAATGCCCCTTCTTTGGTGTCAGTGGGAGGAATTGTGCCTGTGCCCTATCATTGGTGTCTTTGGGAGGAATTTTGCACTATTGTTGGGGTCATTGGAAGGAATTATGCCCCATTATTGGTGTCATGGGAGGTATTTTGCCCAATTATTAGTGTCATTAGGAGAAAATGTGTCCCTTCATTGGGGTCAGTGGGGGGGAATTATGCCCCATTGTTGGTATCAGTGGATGTAATAGTGCCCCAAAGGCCAGATAAAAGCAAGCAAAGGGCAGAATCTAGCCTCCAGGCCGCAGTTTGGAGACCACTGCTCTAGATGACAGCATGATTCCGCTCCCATCAATTAACTTTATTGTTCTATGAAAGGACCAGTCAAACAATCTGATGACCTACAGTATAGGTAGGTCTACTATGTTCATGGTACTTTTGTAAAACTGGTATACTTTACACCAATTGAGAAAATTGAGTTGGATATGGCTCTTTAAAGTCCAGCCTGAGCTTTTTAGGCTGGGCTTCTCCTCTGGGTCATAGGAGTGCAATTAGTTTTGCAGTCCTGTGACCTGTTTTCAACAAAGATCGGTCAGAAGTCCGCTCTCCGCTGACGTCACTGCCATCAGTCGAGGTGGCGCGTCATCCCGAGCTGCTGAGATGGCCCCTCTCCGCCTCTCCACAGCTTAGCACTCCAATGAGCGTGGAGAAGCAGAGTGGAGAGACGCTGACTGACAGTCAGCAGCTCTCCCCTCTGGGATCTGTGAGAACTGAGCCATCGGTGATGTTCGGTGGACTTGGTTCTCAGTGCAGAGACGGCGGGGGACAGATGCAGCATCAGTCTGGTGCTGCATCCACCTAGGTAAGTATGAATCTAAAATAAAAAAAAAACATACTTCTCTTAGGGACTACTTGTGACCTCAGAAGGGTAGGACACTAAACAAATGGCTAAATATGTGCCTGGAGGAAGCAGCACCCTGTTCAGGTACCCCCTCCTCTACACAGAATTTAGTATTTAAAACCAATAGGACTTGGCAAACTCCAGATAAGCAATATTTTTTACAAGCAAATTGAGCCCCAAACAAATTAAAGGGGTTGTAAAGGTAATTTTTTTTTTTTTTAAAATAACAAACATGTTATACTTACCTTCACTGTGCAGCTCGTTCTGCACAGAGTGGCCCCGAACCTGGTCTTCTGGGGTCCCTCGGCGGCTGTTTCAGCTCCTCCCCGCAAGCATTAACCACCTTAATGCGAGCTCCCTCGCATGGTGGTGAGTGCTTGCGGGCGCGCTCCCGTGATACAGCCGGCGGCTATAGCCGCTCGCTGTATCACTCGGCCCCGCCCCCCGGCGCGCCGCGTCATCGGATGTGATTGACAGCAGCGTGAGCCAATGGCTGCGCTGCTTTCAATCCATCCACTGCAGCCAATCAGCGACTAGGCTGAGCTGCAATGGAGATGACGAGAACGAGCAGCGCAGATTCGAGGCGTCAGGTAAGTAAAACGGGGGGCTGGGGGCGGCGGTATTGTCAAAAGTTTTTTCACCTTAATGCATAGAATGCATTAAGGTGAAAAATTTTTTACCTTTACAACCCCTTTAAACTACGTGTATACATTAGCTTGTGTATTTCCCCTAAGTGTCCCATTTAAAGCATTGTACAGTATACAGCACAGTCAGTCTCCAGTTAGATTTTCTTCACGCAGCATGGAAAAATGGAAGGCACCTGATTGGTCACGATTTGTAATTACACTGTGACTCTTAGACAAATGAGTCCAGCTGTTATTAGTTTTAATATACCCATTGCATTGGTCAAGTGTCCCATAAAAATACTGCAGTAGAAAAATCTTAAGGCTATGTGTATAAACTCCCTTACAGAATAACACCAGTAGCTCTGTTTTTTGAACATTCTGGCTTTCTTCCAGCAGCAGACCCACTTACATTTGGAATCGCGGCTTTATGTCATTAGAACAGTTTTATTTAGGTCGATGACAGCACTATGCGGCTATGACTTTGATATCGGAAAGTCCAAATGTTAGATGTTCTTATTATAACTGTGAGCTGAATCTAAAATTCCTTCCTGCAGAACAGAATGAAATAGTCCTTCTGTCACAGTCTATGAGAAACCTGCATTTTCTCTGGCCTAATGAGATCATAGCAATACTTCCATTATTAAAATATGATGACAGCAAAGGCACAAGAAATAGCACTGCACAAAAATATATTGAAATTAATATGTTCACATTTTTAGAGTGGTTGCAGCCTGTTCTCAACAACCTGTGTAGTGCCAAGAGTTCAGTCACATCATAGGAGGAACACTGTCTGAGATGAGAGCTCATTTTTTTTATTCATTTAGTATGGGGAACTGGGCACAAAGATGGCAGAGCAATAGAAACCTTATTTGACAGTCAAGAAAGCCTTGAAATCGAATGAAACCTGATGTGCTTTGTAAACACTTTCCCATAACTCCTCACAAATTGATATTTAAATTAGTACCCATAAAATGTTTATTTTTTTCCCTATATTTTATACCTTAGTATCTAAGGTTTTCACCCTTAATGGATCAATAAAAAATAAATGTCCATCCTCAGATGATGTGCTTCATCTGCTAATCTATAAATCATATAGACTCCGAGTCAGACCTAGAAGTGATCTCATCAACACAAAAACTGAAATGGATTGTTTAGATGTTGAAGTATACTATGCAGTGGGATCAGTGAAGATTACTTGATGCTACCTACCTTCATTCATTTTCCACAATAATAATCATATAACATAAAGTGGAACTTCACTCTCCCAATCAACATTGATTATTTTTAATCCTTATGCGGATAGAATTAGTAAACAGAAAAGAAAGTATAATGCATTTACTTGTTTCATTCTTTTTTTTTTTTTTTTTTTTTTTACATTTGTTCAGTTACTTCCTGGTTTCTTGCCTAGGCAAATGATGTCATACATCCCAGGAGTCTTCAGGAGAGGAGGAGGGGTTTTCTCAGCGAAAGCATACTCTCCTGCATGCATGCTTGAGCTAAGGGCAGATGGATCCCTGGAAGTAAATGCTACATGAATTATTTGCCCTTGCGCAAGATGGCCACGGCCAGAAATGCTAGGAGGGAGTTTTTCAAAGTGATTTCTCAACAAAATAAAGCACGGAGACATGGATGGATGGGGGAGTTTGCTTTGAATATTAAAAATGAATTAAGCATTTTCGGTTTGTGGTGCTCAGATGCAGTGAAGATCCGCTTTAAATGGGGGAGCCAAGAAGAGCAGGACCTTTTTTTTCTGCTTAGGGGGAATGATCTCAAAATTCTAGTAATGTTTCAACATTGACTCTTAATTGAATTCAGTAAATTGTGTGAGCATAGAGAGGTTGTCTTGAGTAATTAGAGTGCCGTAAATGCAGTAAATCGTTTTGCTGTGTTGTGCAGTATTTTCACTCTTCTGTTCTGTGCCATTGCACTACCCCTTGATAGTCTGTATAAATAGTAGACACACGTGACTGGGCAAGATAAAAACTACCTGTAAAATAGCATAGTATCTGATTATCTGTAATGACTGCACACAGAATATTACACAAGTATTCCCAGCAGCTGAGAGCAATTTTCTGTTTTAGCATTTGTGTGGCAGGGATGATTTCACTGCTGACCAATGGATGGTATTGCATTGTGTAAATGAGTAATGCCGCGTACACACGGTCGGACTTTCTATCCTACTTGGTCCGGCACACTTTCCGACGGACTTTGTCCGCCAGGTGCGCCGGACTTTAAAACGGACGGACTTGCCCACACACGACCGGACTTTGCGGCGGGCTAAGTCCGCCCGTCTTTCCGACGGACTTTCGCCGGAGTTCCGGCGGACTTTCAGAATGAACGGACTTGCCCACACACGGACAAGTCCGTTCATTTTGAACGTGACTCAGGTGCGACGGGACTAGAAAAGGATGTCAATCTTGCCGCTTTTATCGGCGAGATTGACACCTTGCGAGCCCCGTCGCGGGGCATACCAGGCCCTTAGGTCTGGTATGGATTATAAAATTGAACCCCTACGCCGAAAAAACGGCGTGGGCCCCCCCTAAAATCCATACCAGACCCCGATCCGAGCACGCAGCCTGGCCGGTCAGGAAAGGGGGTGGGGGCGAGCGAGCCTCATGCCCTCAACATGGGGGGTGGGTGCTTTGGGGGAGGGGGGCGCCTTACGGTGCCCCCCCACCACAAAGCACCTTGTCCCCATGTTGATGAGGACAAGGGCCTCTTCCCGACAACCCTGGCCGTTGGTTGTCGGGGTCTGCGGGCGGGGGCTTATAAATACAAAGGGGCTAATTGTTTTTTATGTAGATTACATTCACATTCAAAACATTGCTTGGCTTAAATGCTTCTTTGTGCCTGTTAGTGCATATATTGTCTTCATGGTCTCGGTATACATTGATAATAAAAAATAAGGCTGATTTAGCTTGCCTTTTCTTCTCTCATCAATGCTAAAGAAACTGACCATACTGACAGCAATGACCAACCCCACCTCTAATATCTCCACATACTTGCACTTAAGGAACACTGAAATGGTAAAAAAAAAAATAGGTGCGTAGAAAGGGATGTAAGAAATATGAAAAGAAGATTATGGAAGAGTACACATTGAGGAGCTCTGCAGTCCATCATATTGTGTACATAATTTAGGGAATATATTAAGCAGGATTTTATTGTATACAAAGAAAGGGAAGTGAAGAAAATATTAAATATATTTAAATCAGAATGGGGCACATAAATCTCAGCTTGTTGGTGCAGTCTGTGGGCCAGAAGGCACTTTAAAGCGGGGTTCCACCCAAATTTTGAACAATATCTATATGTATTCTCTTCCTTGCCTAGATGCTGACATGCCGTTTAAAAAAATTTAAATCGCAGTAATTACCTTTTATTTTTCTATTCTTCTTTGCACTTCCTGGTTCTCCTCCCATGGGAGTAGGCGTGTTTCTAGCCTCTCCCAGACTCCGCACAGTCTCCTGGGAGCTAGTCTCAGGCTTCCCAGGATGCCACTGAGCATGTGCAGGAACGAGCGGTGAATGCTGGGAGCACAGCATTCACCGCATCCAGGAAATAAATGCTTGTGGGCTTCAAATGCCCACAATGAAGATGGAAACCGCCTGCAGTGAATAATATAAGTTATTCTTTCCGACGAAATCTGACACAGGCGGACATATTACACACAATATGTGAGTATGTAATGCTGAGAAGAAAAGTTTGTGAATGAACTAAAAAAAAAAAAAAAACGATAGATAGGTGGACCCCCGCTTTAAGGAATCAGTGGAATTGTCCTCACACTAAAACACATTAATGGTAAATGTAATTTGTAATGTTTTTAGGTGTATTGGCTACCGAGCTTCTGAAATTTTCCACTGCTTTAAATCCCATGTGAGTGTTGTATTACAAGGTGAGCAATCAGATTGTGACATGTATCATATTGTAGAAAGGTGCTACTTTCATAGTTATCACAGTGTGTTATTGTGAGTACAGCTTACAGGGTAGGTCAGTTTACAGTTACACTAGCAAAAATGATTTCATATTTTATGTCGAAATATTTTCATTCTTTTCTTCTTTAACCGATTCAGCCCCGGAAGATTTTACCCCCTTCCTGACCAAAGCACTTTTTGCGATTCGGCACTGCATTGCTTTAACTGACAATTGCGCGGTCATGCGACGTTGCACCCAAACAAAATTGACATCCTTTTTTCCCACAAATGGAGCTTTCTTTTGGTGGTATTTGATCAGCTCTGCGGTTTTTATTTTTTGCACTATAAACAAAAAAAAGCGACAATTTTGAAAAAAAAAGCAATATTTTTTACTTTTTGCTATAATAAATATCCCCCAAAAATATATAAAAAAAAATTATTTTTTTTCCTCGGTTTAGGTCGATATGTATTCTGCTACATATTTTTGGTAAAAAGAATTGTAATAAGCAGATATTGATTGGTTTGAAAAAAAAGTTATAACGTCTACAAAATAGGGGATAGTTTTTATGGCATTTTTATTATAATTTTTTTTTTAATTAGTAATGACGGCGATCTGCGACAATATGGCTGACACATCAGACACTTTTGACACTATTTTGGGACCATTGTAATTTATACAGCGATCAGTGCTATAAAAATGCACTGATTACTGTGTAAATTAAACTGGCAGGGAAAGGGTTAATCACTATAGGGCGATCAAGGGGTTAAGTGTGTCCTAGGGAGTGATTCTAACTGTGGGGGGATGGGCTTCAACTCACATGACAGCGATCACTGCTCCCGATGACAGAGAGCAGTGATCGCTGTCATGTCACAAAGCAGAACGGGGAAATGCCTTGTTTACATAGGCACTTCCCTGTTCTGTGTCTCCGTGACACGATTGCCGGGAGACAGGCGGACATCGAGTCCGCCGGTCCCGCGAGCACGGTCACACTGTACGCCGCGCGTGCCTGCTTGCCCCTTCAATTAAAGGGGACATACAGTTACGCCCATTTGCCCACCGCTGCCATCGTGCCAACGTATATTGGCGTGCAGCAGTCGGCAAGTGGTTAAGGTGGATGTAAACACTCTCCTATACTCCAGCCTCAGATGATACACAGGGATGAAGTATATCTGCTGGCTTCAGCCTTATATACTGTTTAGAAAATGCACATGGTGTTAGAGATTTTGTCTTGCTGTTCAGCACTTGGAGTGGATTCTTGGCATACAGCCAAGACAGCTGATTGGAGGAAAGTCACCCCCCCCCCCCCCCACACACACACACACACACACACACATATAGGCAAAGACTTGCAGAGCTGTGATGTGACAAGTCAAGCTCTCTGCTAAACTATTTATAGCAACCTCCCTCAACACAAATTATCATGCTGATAACAGAGCAACAAAATAGCAGAAAGACACAGGACTCAGGGCTTTGGAGAGATCTAAAAAAACACTATATGTGCTTAGGTCAAATTTCATGAATCAGGTTTACATCCACTTTAAATAATAGTGCTGTTTTTAAAACAAAGAAACTACCTACAGTAATCCATGTATTTCCTATACCAGTTGTTATCTAAAATCTAATGTTCAGTAATACTAGTTACATTGACAGGTGGCAAGCAATCTTTTCCTCCTTACTGAATTGGAATTGTTACTACTATTCACTGTATGTTTAGGCAGCATTATACATGTCTATATCTAGCAGGGTTCCTAGTTGGGCTATTATGAATGCTCACATCCCATTACCAGGGGACTTGAGTTTTCAGGGTAGCGACCGGTTTTTAAAACTGAACTGTAATGAATTATGGCCCTTAATGTTAAGGCTACTGAATTCTGTAGAAATCTTCACAGCTGGGCTGCCCTGTACTCTTCATGATGCTGAACTTCCAGTGCTGTAAGGGTTAACTGCTTCGGGTCTGCGGACTCAGCTGCACTAAAGGGAATATGATGAAGACGCCCTCTGCTCTGTTGAGAGAAGTTCTTTCACTGACTACACCGCCTGTAAAATGATCTGTGAATGGGCTGGAGTCTGATCAGTCACAGGATTCTCTTCCCCATTTACTGGTCATGTTACAGGCAGTGGAATCAGTGAAAGAACTTCTCTCAATTTTAATTTTTAAAGAACAAGCTGTATTGTATTGCTTTCTGAGCTACAATCTACTGTATCTGCATAATACTGTGTATCCTTTGCCATTCTGTGAACAACTGATGACTGAATTTTAAGTTTTATTAGTTTACTACCAGTTTGTGTGACAGTGGGTTGTACAGCCATGGCCAAAAGTTTTGAGAATGACACAAATATGAATTTTCACAGTCTGCTGCCTTAGTTTTTATGATGCCAATTTGCATATACTCCAGAATGTTATGAAGAGTGATCAGATGAATTGAAATTAGTTGCAAAGTTCCTCTTTGCCATGAAAATTAACTTAATCCCATAAAAAACATTTCCACTGCATTTGTAAAGAAAGCTTCAGGGCATCCAAGAAAGTCCCGCAAGTGCCAGGGCCGTCTCCTACAGTTGATTCAGCTCTGGGATTGGGGATCACCAGTGCAGAACTGCTCAGGAATGGCAGCAGGCAGATGTGAGTGGATCTACATGCACAGTGAGGAGAAGACTTTTGGAGGATGGCCTGGTGTCAAGAAGGGCAGCAAAGAAGCCACTTCTCTCAAAGAAAAACATCAAGGACAGATTGATATTCTGCAAAAGGTACAGGGATTGGACTGCTGAGGACTGGGGTAAAGTCATTTTCTCTGAAGAATCCCCTTTCCGATTGTTTGGGGCATCCGGAAAAAACCTTTACCGGAGAAGAAAAGGTGAGCGATACCATCAGTCTTGTGTATTGCCAAGTAAAGCATCCTGAGACCATTCATGTGTGGGGTTGCTTCTCAGCCAAGGGAGTGGTCTCACTCACAATTTTGCCTAAGAACACAGCCATGAATAAAGAATGGTACAAAAACATCCTCAAAGAGCAAGTTCTCCCAACCATCCAAGAACAGTTTGGTGACGAGCAAGGCCTTTTTTCAGAATGATGGAGCACCTTGCCATAAGGCAAAAGTGATCACTAAGTGGCTTGGGGAACAAAACATCCAAATGTTGGGTCCGTGACCAGGAACTCCCCAGACCTTAATCCCATTGAGAACTTGCGGTCAATCCTCAAGAGGCGGGTAAACAAAAAAAAAATCCCACTAATTCTGACAAACTCCAAGCATTGATTATGCGAGAATGGGCTGCCATCAGTCAGGATGTGGCCCAGAAGTTGATTGACAGCATGCCAGGGCAAATGACAGAAGTCTTGAAAAAGAAGGGTCATCCTACATTGGTACTAGCAGAAACAATTCACAGAATGAATAATACAATGTCCCATGCTAAGATGGTAGCCATCGATCAAAATCAAATTCCAAAATTTGAAAAACTTTGACATCCTTGGATAAAACAACAATTCCTGTCAAACTTCAATGACTCTGTCCTGTTGCCATGGTAACAGATTAAAGGACTTACAGAGACACCCATTCTAAGGCTTCAAAGAGAACTAAAAAGAATAATAAACTTACGAGCGGGACAACCTTGTGGACCATACCTCTACCTTTCAACCCTTTTTCTTCTTTCTCTTTCCTTTTCTCCACCTTACGATTAAAGCTCATTATCAGAATTTATTTGACCTATATACACTCTACTTGTAAACAATATGTATAGTAGGTATAAATCATTTAAATACCTACAAAAGTAACTAAGGAAATGATATTTATCTTTAATTTAGGTTTACGTGAACCCGATGTTTAATATTTGAAATTCCATGATATTTACCTATATAAACCCTACTGTAAAACAATGAGCTTACTTTATAGATCCTTGCAAACTTACTTTATGTATCTTTATAACATTGTATACTCAATAAACTTCTTTTGACAAGGAAAAAGAAGGGTCAACACTGCAAATATTGACTCTTTGCAGAAATTTTATGTAATTGTCAATAAAAGCATTTGACACTTATGAAATGCTTGTAAATAAACTTCAGTATACCATAGTAACATCTGACAAAAAGATCTAAAAACAGTGAAGCAGCAGACTTAAAGCAGCAGACTTAAAGAAAATTAATATCTGTCATTCTTAAAAGGCAATTTTTTTTTTTGTTATACTTACCTCCACTGTGCAGCTTGTTTTGCACAGAGTGGCCCCGAACCTGGTCTTCTGGGGTCCCTCGGCGGCTGTCTCAGCTCCTCCCCACAGGAACTAAACACCTTCATGTGAGCTCTCTCGCATGGTGTTTAGTTCTTGCGGGCGCGCTCCCGTGATACAGCTGGGGGCTATAGCTGCCGACTGTATCACTCGGCCCCGCCCCTGGCACGCCGCATCATTGCATTTGATTGACAACAGCACAAGCCAATGGCTGCGCTGCTTTCAATCCATCCATTCTAGCCAATCAACGGCCAGGCTGAGCGACGAAGAGGATGTCGGGAGCGAGCGCGGGACTTTCGATGGGTCAGGTAAGTAAAAAGGGGGGCTGGGGGGGCCGGCATTGTTAAATGTTTTTTCACCTTCATGCATAGGATGCATGAAGGTGAAAAAACATGAACCTTTACAACCCCTTTAAAACTTTTGGCCACCACTGTATATATTTATTTTGCTTGTTTAAATCAAAGGTGGCAAGAAATTTTATATCAGTTAAAGGAACACACAATTCACAGCACTCCTTCTCATTAAGGAATTTACAATCTAATTTCCCAAGCACAGTAGTCAGACATGCAAGCTAGGACAATCCTGAGCAGAAAAAGATAAGATTATGTTTTTTAGGAGGTGGAAAAAAAACGAAAGCATCCAAAAGACCAATGCAACAGAACACATACTACCTCGATCCAGATAGTATCCCTAGTGGGGGTTGAAGCCAGGACACAAAACCCCAAGTGCAGTATTATGGTGATACACAGTGAATATGCTGAATGCAAATAGCAGTAACTATTTATTTCATATTTAGTAATATTGTCAATGTCTTTGATGTAATTTTTTATTCACTGCTTTATTAAAGGTGCATGTATTTTTTGTTCAGTGTTTAAATATCATAGTAAGGATCTAATCAGGTATTTTTATAACAGGCTGAAATCTTCCTCTGTTTTGAGCGGGAATCAGAATGGCCTCTATTAATCTGGAGAACCAGCTGCAGAGTGCTCAGAAGAATCTGCTGTTCCTGCAGCAGGAGCATGCCAACACACTGAAAGGTTTGCACGCTGAAATCCGTCGGCTGCAGCAGCATTGCACAGGTAATGATGGATACGGTTTTGTCCATATTGATGATTTCGTGTTCAGTAAAGCTGGAAGTCGCATTGAAGGCTGATATAGTGCAGTAGCTTGTAACATTTATTTCAGCTGACTGGCTCATACATATTGTAAGACATCTTTTTCAGAGTTGCACTGCAGCAGAAAATATAGTAAATCGTATTAAATGTCATTCACATAGTTGCTGGAACAACATTAAAACCATTCCATTGGAGGAATACAGTACTTGGTAAAGAGTAAAGATACAGGATCCGTATCCATCAGAAATTAGATATCCACCCAGCCCATAAAATAACATTTTAGAAAAAGAGGTGATGGGTGTGTTTTTTTTAATAATGTACAGTATCAATTATTGAATCTTCTGTGTGTAGGTCCAGAAAACTTCTGGCTGCTATGGGGATACCTAACCTTTGTCCCTATCTTCATTGCTACATATAAAATTGTGGTCATTAATACATGACTAAGGATGGTTTAAGTATACAGCATATATAATTCTCCTTTGTTGTCCATCCTTATTCATTGTGCAGAAGCCAGCTGGTTAACTGGATGCAACACGCTGCTATGACACCTGTATGTTCACAGCTTACAATAACAATTTGGTTAATTGTTACTTGTTTCTTACTGGCAGCCTGCTGCTCTGCTTGTGTGGTAATTGTAATATGTTATAAGCATTCTCTTTGCAAATAAGATATTTTAGGGAACTGTCATTTTAGCATACAAAAAGTAAGTTACAGCTACCTCTATAAAGGTTCTCATATATCCAGGTTATTGTATACCTAATAATTAGTCACCTCCAACAGGACATGACTTTGTAATGTTGAAGATGTTTCCTAGTTTATCCAAGACCCAGTTCTAATGAATGTCAGGAACATACCCCGGCAATTGTAGCCACACATAAAGCACCATGGGATGTGTGAATGCAGATATTGATTATCCAACAACAGCATGGAAGGTGTGAAGTTTGTAAACCACCCTGTTCTAGTTATATAAACCTGTCATTGGTGCCAGGAAAACTGCGTGCTGATAGGTTTTAATTATTTGGCTACATGGTTGAAGGTTCCTCTCAAACACCCTGTTTCGGGCACACCCTGTCAGTGCAGGGGACTTGATCATCGGGAGAAGCACATCTCCTGATTGGTAATCTGGTATGTCAGGTGATTTGGCTTTCTCTACAGCTTAGGACCATTCTGCTGGAGGATCCCCTGGTCTGTATTCAGTTGGACAACACCAAGGCGGTGGCCTACATAAATCTTCACGGTAGAACCGGAAGTCTTGCCGCAGTAAGAGAGAGAGATCAGATTCTGTCCTGGGCAGAACTTAACGTCTATTCTTTGTACGCTAGGAGCAGACAAAATTGGAATGCAGTCAGCCTAAGCCAATGCTTGGACCCAAAGTAGTGGTCCTTGCACCCAAAGATGATCTAGAACCAGTGTCACATATGAAGAGATGCTGAATATGGACTTCCTGGCCTCCAGGTTCAAAAACAAACTGGAGAGGTTTGTCTCCAGGTACAGGGATCCCCTAGCAGAGGCAGTGGATGCTCTGGTGGCTCCATGAGATGAGTACATCCTGAACTATTACCTTTCTGTCCTGAAACTTGTTCCTCATCTGCTTCATAGGATTGAACTGGAAGGCATTCAGGGGATTCTCTGCGAGGGACTGTCAGGCAGGCGTGGTACACTGACCTGGTAAGAGTCCTAGCAGACACTCTGTGAGCTTTTCCAGGTCATCGGGATCTTCTGTCTCAAGGACCAGTGTGCCATCCTGCTTTACAGTTGCTGTTGAAGCCCTGGTTCCATGTTTGGATATGGAAGGCATACTTCACTTGGTTTTAGTCTTTCAGCTTCCACTCCAGCAGTTTCTCTGTGAGATGAACTCTCTCCTTCCTACAGCCGGGACTACACCAGCATCTGTCTGTCAGCACTATCAAGTGTTAGGTTTTTGCCCTTTTTTATTTTGTTTCAGAGACCATTGGCCTCTCACTCTCTAAAGACCTTTTTTACAGAGTGTGTCCCATGTAGCTCTTCTGTCTGTTCTCCTCTGACTTCGTAGGATCTAAAGCTGAATCTGAATGTTTGCGAGGTTATTGTCCGAAATGGCATCCCTATTTTTTGCCACAACTTCTCGCCTAAGGTAATTTCTGCCTTTTGCCTCAACCAGAACATTGTTTATCAGTCCCTCCTTCCAGCTTCCAGAACATTGTTTATCTTTCCCTCTGTCCATTGTCCGGATGTGGTTCAGACTGTGTGAATCTGTCTCTCAGCCACTGCTTCTTTCAGGAAGACTGGTTTGCTTTTTGTAATTCCAGATGGGCTCGAAAAGTGTGCGTCGGCTTCATGTTCTTCAGTCTCTAGTTGGTTCAGACAGATCATCATTCAAGCCTATGGTCTCAAGGATCAGGTTCCATTCTTCCTTACAAATACAAGGCAAGAGAGTGACAGGTCCACTAATGGCACCTCTACTATTTACATTGGTTAATTCAGATCCAGTGCCACTCGCTGTAGTCAGGTGTTGCTGCCGTAGCCAGGCAGACTAGACAAAAAAGAGGGGGTTAGGGGAAACCTCAGATGAGGGAACCCCGGGAAAAAGCGGCTACTAGGGCATCAAAGGGCGATACTAGAGTCTGATGAAAATATAGAAAAGTTTATTCAAATTCAGAATAAAAACATGGCTCAAACTTTTCTATATAATCATCAGACTTTAGTATTGCCCTTTGCTGCCCTAGTAGCCGCTTTTCCCCAGGGTTCCTTCATCTAAGGTTTCCCCTAACCCCCTCTTTTTTTATCCATTCTTCTATGTCAAAGTATAATCTACCAAATCTGTGAGTGCTTCTTGCTCTTTTGACATCAAGCAACTGTTTCCCATATTTGCAAGGCTGCCACCTGGTCTTCCGTTCACGTGTTCTATCTGGTGGGTTTTGCAGCCTCATCAAATGCCAGCTCAGGCGTAGATACTTCAGGTGGCTCTTTGGAGCTGCAAGCAGCCCCTAATTATGCTTGTTTTCATGGGCCTGTTAATATTTAGTTGGACTGTTTTGGACATTCCAAAGGTATAAAAGCTTCCTGTGTCCCTCTGCGAACAAGAAAGAGAATGAGATATTTGTACTCACCACAAAAAAATTTTTCTTGGAGTCCATTGAGGAACATAGGTCCCACTCCTCTGTGTTCATGATCATGCTTCTTCTTCTGACACATTTGTCAAAATCTGATTGTTTATTGCCTGGGCTATCTAGCAGTTTCCAGGTCAGTACATCCTCTTTTTTTTCCCCCCTGACCCTGCTCAGAAATCAGATGTGGAACCTTTTTTAGTAAAGGATATTATGGAGGAAAGTATTAAGGACCCTGATTTTGTAGTGGAGACTGCAGAAACTTTTCTTCCCCTGCATTTTATGAACCACAAGCTACAACCTACTTTGGAGCAGGATCAGACTTTCCACATCCTAAACAAGCCCCTATGGACACTAAAGGCTGTTTAAGTCAAGAAAGTATTTTCTCATACATGCAAAGATTGATTGTGCACATTATGAGAACTGGCCTAATCCTGAAAGTGTATTCAGTCCTTCAGCTTTTTGCTGACATTTAACCTATGGAAACGGATTTTAGGAAGAAATGGGCTATTCCTGTAGTGGATACTGCCATTTTCAGTTTTCAATAAACACCTTACAGTTATGTTGAGGATGTTCCCTCTTTTAAGGATTCATTATATGGGTGGTTTGAAGACCTCTTAAAGGCCTTGTTTGACCTTTAAGCACTAAGCAGTGTTAGTGCTTAGTGCTTAAAAATCCTTCTACTGGTTACCTTAAATTCCACTGCACAAAAAAGTGACAGTACAAAAATAGAAATAAATAACTTGTTTGCTGGAAATTATATATAGTAATCATTCACAAAAATATTATAACCTAATCATACAATGCCCATATACATAAAGTTTCCTTCTATCCGATCACCACAATATGACATAAAGTCATCTACTAATGTTGCACTGTAAATTTAGTGCTCCACCATGAGTACACTCCACAATCCACTTTTTGGTGTCATTCCCCACCAAGTGCACTAAACCCTCACCTTCATATGTTCACCTATATAATCCAGTAGGTCAAACACCGCCTTCCTCTAATTTTGGTTCAGCACCTTATTCCTTTGGAGTTACCAGCTCTCAAAATCCACCTCCCTCTGGCTCACCATGCAGTATACTTTTCTGTTCTGAACAAGTAACTATTTTCTGTATGGAAGGATTTGATTTGGCTTGGCTAATGAACCAAACCCTTCTGTACAGAAAACAGGACGTGATGAAACCATTACCTGTTCAGAACAGAAAAAGAAGGGCATACTGCACAGTAATTTGGCATTCTACTGGCCATCCAGGGTGTGGAGAGGAGAATATCATGGTTTATTATCCCAAAATTAGGGGAAGGCTGTGTTACACCTATTGGATATAAAGGTCAACATTTGGAGGTGAGCATATAGTACTCGTAGTTGGGAGTGCACACCAAATAGTGGATTGTGGAGTGTACTCATGGTGGAGCACTGAATTTTGGACTGCAACTTTAGTAGTGGACTGTATGTCATATATCACAGTGATTGCGGAAGAAGTAAACTTTATCTATATTTACATTGTATGATTATGTAAAAACATTGTTGTAAATGATTACTGCATATAACCTACAGAATGCATGTTATTTATTTCTATTGTTGTACTTTGTCACTTTTTTATGCACTGGATTTTAAGGTAACTAGTAGAGGAATTATGATACATTAAGCAGTGCCCTACTTTTAATATATAGATAATGTTTTAATCAAAATTTAAATGATGTATTAAATTTTATGCTTTTTCAATTTTTTCACAGATCTGACATATGAACTTACAGTGAAGAGTTCTGACCAGACAGGTATGATGTTTTCATCGTCAGAATTATTTAATACTGCAAAATGTAGTGTCTTCAGATGTTTTAGTTGAAACAATTTGCTGTGCTCTTGTAATCGTAACATACACCATGTAAACACCGTGTAAACATACATATTGGTAATCAATATTTTTTATTTAAACGTTGTAAAAAACAAGGGATCATTTTTTTTCCCCTGATCCAGAATGCACTGAGAAAACATAAACACGATATAAAGAGTCCAGTCTATGAGATGGTGATGATAAAGGAAGACAAGAGCTTGTGCCAACTCGGCATTTAGACGCAGCACACACTGCTCTCTTTGTAATGATTCCTCTTGTTAGGGCTTCTTGTGCTTTCCTTCGTGACTTTTATTTAAGGATTTGCTTAGACAGAGCTGGAACTTGTGTTAATAGTTATAGGATAACATAGTATCAATCCTTGCCTAGTTCGGTATAGAGTTATAAATCCATTACATAGTTATATTTAAATGGATACTAAAGTCTTGTTTTTTTTCTATAAAAATAATAAACATGTTATACTTACCTACTCTGTGAAGTGGTTTTGCACAAAGCGGACCAAATCCTCCTCTTTTTGGTTCCCTCTTGGCTCTCCTGGCCCCTCCCTCCTGTTGAGTGCCCCCACAGAAAGCAGCTTGCTATGTGGGTACCTGAGCCGAGTCATATCTCCCTGTGACCATTCAGACACAAACCCCCAGTTCAGCCCGCCCCCTCCCTCTCCTGATTGGCTAACTGACGTTGATTGCCAGCAGCGGGAGCCAATGGCACCGCTGCTGTGTCTCAGCCAATCAAGAGGGAGAGTCCCAGGTGGCCGAGGCACTCGTGGACATCGCTGGATAGAGATGGGGCTCAGATAAGTATTAGGGGGTGCTGGGGTGGCTGCTGCACACAAAAGGCATTTAATCTTAATGCAAAGAATGCATTAAGATAAAAAAAAACCTTCTGCCTTTACAACCACTTTAAGACTGCAAAAATGTAAGGAAATGTAAGGAATACTCAACTGGCTGTCTCTTTTTAAGTGTCACTAAGGAGCGAATTACCAGCTTTTCACTGCATCTGTGCCTTATTTTCTAAAACTTCCCCTGAAATTTTCAGGAGAGGCATTTACAGAACAGATATAGATGTTGCATGAAAACGTGTTGCAGGTTGTATTGATAATCTCTTAGCTGACACATAATTGCAAAGCTAGACCTAGGAAAAACAAATGACCCTTCTTATCGATTTTCTGGCCATTAGTGTCCTTGAGCATGCACACACCAGCCTTTTATGTGATGCCACTTCCAAAACACAGCACTGCTTGCAGACTGAAATCTGAGCTCGTGAAGGAATATAGTATGGCAATTTCATAAATATTTTATTCTCTGCAGTATGTGGACTAAGCCATTCTCTTTGCAGTTCTCCAATAAATATCTAAAAGTGTTCATGTGTGTATGTATGTGTGTATATATATATATATATGTGTGTGTATGTATATATATATATATATATATATATATGTATATGTGTATATATATATATATATATATATATATATATATATATATATATATATATATATATATAAAAATATGTATGCATGTGTATGTTGTGCTCATAAGTTTGCATACCCTGGCAGAATTTATGATTTCTTGGCCATTTTTCAGAGAATATGAATGATAACATAACACAAAAATATTTCTTTCACTCATGGTTAGTGTTTGGCTGAAGCCATTTGTTATTAATCAACTGTGTTTACTTTTTTTAAATCATCACGACAAAAACTACCCAAATGACCCTGGTCAAAAGTTTACATCCCCTGGTGATTTTGGCCTGATAACATGCACACAAGTTGACACAAAGGGGTTTGAATGACTATTAAAGGTAACCATCCTCACCAGTTTCTGGACTCCTGACAGACCCTTGCATCTTTCATCCAGTGCTGCACTGACCTTTCTGGATTCTGACTCATGAGGAAAGCAAAAGAATTAACAAAGGATCTGCGGGAAAAGGTAGTTGAACTGTATAAAGCAGGAAAGGGATATAAAAAAAATCAAAGGCATTGAGAATGCCAATCAGCAGTGTTCAAACTCTAACCGAGAAGTAGAAAATGAGGGGTTCTGTTGAAGATAAACTATGGTCAGGTAGACCAACTAAAATTTCAGCCACAACTGCCAGGAAATTAGTTTGGGATGCAAAGAAAAACCCACAAATAACTTCAGGTGAAATACAGGACTCTCTGAAAACTTGGTATGGCTGTTTCAAGATGCACAATAAGGAGGCACTTGAAGAAAGATGGGCTGCATGGTCGAGTTGCCAGAAGAAAGCCATTACTATGCAAATGCCACAAAGTATCCCGCTTATAATAAGCCAAACGGCACAGAGAGAAGCCCCAAACCTTGTGGCACAAAGTCATTTGAAGTGATGAGACCAAAATTTAGCTTTTTGGCCACAACCATAAATGCTACATTTGGAGAGGAGTCAACAAGGCCTATGATGAAAGGTACACCATTCCTACTGTGAAACACGGAGGTGTATCGCTGATGTTTTGGGGATGTGTGAGCTACAACGGCACAGGAAATTTGGTAAAAATTGTTGGCAAGATGAACACAGTATGTTATAAAAAAATACTGGAGGAACATTTGCATTTATCAGTCAGGAAGCTGCGCATGGGATGTACTTGGGAATTCCAACATGACAATGATCCAAAACACAAGGCCAAGTCGACCTGTCATTGGCTACAGCAAAATAAAGTGACGGTTCTGGAGTGGCCATCTCAGTCTCCTGACCTCAAAATCATTGAGCCACTCTGGGGAGATCTGAAACGTGCAATTCATGCAAGACAGCCCAAGAATTTACAGGAACTGGAGGCTTTTTGCCAAGAGGAATGGGCAGCTTTACCATTTGAGAAGAAAAAAAAAGCCTCATCCACAAATACCACAAAAGACTTCAAGCTGTCATTGATGTTAAAGGGGGCAATACAGGGTATTAAGAACTTGGGTATGTAAACTTTTGATCAGGGTCATTTGGGTAGTTTATGTTGTCATTATGATTTAAAAAGAATAGACACAGTTGATTGATAATAAATCGCTTTAGCCAAAAACTAACCATGTGTGAAAAAAAGTTTTTGTGTTATCGTTTATATTCTCTGAAAAATGGCCAAGAAATCATAAATTCTGCCAGGGTATGTAAACTTATGATCACAACTGTATATATATATATATATATATATATATATATATATATATATATATATATATATATATATATGCATCATATTTTAGGAAAAGTATATATGGTAAATCTAGTGAGTATATATTTTACCCACTTGCCGACCGCCTAACTGTAAATATTCGTCATTACTTTGATGTTAAATACCGGGTTTTTGGCAGCAGCTAGCTGCCATAACCACAGTATTTTTTTTTTTTCCTTAGGCGGCAAGCTTTCTGCTAAAAGTGATCCCAGTGGTGGAATTGCCACGGATCACCGGCAGGAGATGCGCCGCTTACCGGAGTCGTCGGTAAGCCCAGAACCTATCCGATGTAGCCGATGACTAGGCAGGAAGTTGAGTGAGGGTACCCTTGGAGGACCGGAGTGGCATCTGACGTCACTTCCTGTTTTCAGGCTTAAAGAGATGTTTGTTTGTTTTTTTTATTTTAAGGGTAAATGAGAGATCTGGGGTCTTTTTGACCCCAAATTTCTCAATAAAGTGGATCTGGCATGCTTATTTCTATTACAAGGGTTTACATTCCTTGTAATAGGAATAAAAGTGATCAAAAAATAAATAAACAGACAATGTAAAAATAAAAAGTAAAATAAATACGAGAAACAAATTTGAAAGAGCCCGTTACTCCATGGTCGTGCGCAGAAGTGAACGCATATGTAAGTCGCATATGTAAGTCGTGCCCGCATATGTAAAGGGTGTTCAAAAAACATATGTGAGGTATAGCCACGATCGTTGGCGCGAGAGCAATAATTCCAGTGCAGGACCTCCTCTGTAACTCTAAACAGGTAACCTGTAAAAAAAATTTAAGGCGTCGCCTATGGAGGTTCTTAAGTACCGTAGTTTGTCGCCATTCCACGAGCGTGCGCAATTTTAAAACATGGCATGTTTGGTATCTATTTACTCAGCATAACATTATCTTTCACATTATCCCAAAAGTCTCAAAAATTTGGCAAACTTTACTGTTTTTTTTTTTTTAATCATTAAAATGTATTTTTACTCAAGAAAAAGCGTTTGAAAGACAGCTGTGCAAATACAGTGTGACATAAAATATTGTAATGACCGCCATTTTATTCTCTAGGGTTTTAAGTAATTTTCTAGAAAAAAATACAGATTTTTACTTGTAAACAACAAATGTCAGAAAAAGGCCTGGTCAGCAAGTGGTTAAGGTACCCATGGGCATACAATGATTATCAAACAATCTGGCAGACCAGCAAACATCCCCAAATTATTGTGCTTGGGCTACAGGTGAATGGCCTGATTGGACTTGGTATACTTAAAAGTTATATAAACCGAATTCACCAAAAGAAAATTATAGATGAAAAAGTGGCGCTAATCCCCAGGTGGGGAGATGCCAGACACTCTTATCCAGCCAGTGAGCTGAATACAGACGTGACTAGAGAAAAAGTGAAAAAACATATATTGCTAAATATCCCAAAAAGTAAAAATTAATATTAAATAAAATAAAAAATTCAATATGAGCTAATATAAATTATAACACTCAGTGAAAGTGATATACAAATATATAAATCCAAGAAAAAATATAATGAAAATTTAGCACAGTAAATATCTGTCCAGAAACCAATCAATTGTGAAAAATAATCGTGAAAATTTTTGAAGAAAGTCCAAAAAAAGAGTGAGGGTGACTCCAAAACTGCTCAGCTGTGTTTTCAAACATCCACCACACCTCTGTGACGTGAATCCACTCCCTGCTGAAATTCAAACTCACCAGCTGTTAAGGCCTCTCACTCTCGTGTTTGGCCTGACAGAGCCTCTAACCCACTTACATGGGGGGTTAACATGCGAGCATACACCTCCACTGCTCCATAGGAACACCGCTTTTCTCAGGTTGGTAGTATGACATAAAAATAAAAGAAGCTCCAATAGTGTAATCTCGTTTAAAAGATTTAATCACATATAAAACAACTTGTATTGAATCGAATCATGAACCCCATGATTAAATCTTTATGATGAAACATGTCGGGGCGTAGCTACACGGAGATCTCACACGAGTGCTAGAGGAGGGAGTGAAGGGGGACAGAGCGGAGCTCCAGTGAAGGGACGAGTGCTGCGGACGGGTGAGACGAACGTGAGCACACACACCTCCTGGGTCCGCCGTGGCCTGCCTGTTGTTATTTCGGTTGCTATTGCTTGCTGTGCTGTGGGAGTTCTCCATTTGCCGTGAAGTGACTTGCCTGTTATTTTATTTTAAATGTGAGTTCATTACAAGTTGTTTTATGTGTGATTAAATCTTTCAAACGAGATTACACTATTGGAGCTTCTTTTATTTTTATGTCATACTACCAACCTGAGAAAAGCGGTGTTCCTATGGAGCAGTGGAGGTGTATGCTCGCATGTTAACCCCCATGTAAGTGGGTTAGAGGCTCTGTCAGGCCAAACACGAGAGTGAGAGGCCTTAACAGCTGGTGAGTTTGAATTTCAGCAGGGAGTGGATTCACGTCACAGAGGTGTGGTGGATGTTTGAAAACACAGCTGAGCAGTTTTGGAGTCACCCTCACTCTTTTTTTGGACTTTCTTCAAATATTTTCACGATTATTTTTCACAATTGATTGGTTTCTGGACTTTATAGATATTTACTGTGCTCAATTTTCATTATATTTTTTCTTGGATTTATATATTTGTATATCACTTTCACTGAGTGTTATCATTTATATTAGCTCATATTGAATTTTTTATTTTATATAATATTAATTTTTACTTTTTGGGATATTTAGCAATATATGTTTTTTCACTTTTTCTCTAGTCACGTCTGTATTCAGCTCACTGGCTGGATAAGAGTGTCTGGCATCTCCCCACCTGGGGATTATCGCTATTTTTTCATCTATAATTTTCTTTTGGTGAATTTGGTTTATATATATTGTATTGTTAAGTGGCAGCTTTGGTAGGGTTTTGACATTTATTTACATAGCGCGGAGGTGGTAATACAGGTCAGGGGTGGCGTAATTTGCACCTGGTTATCTCCAGTTTCCAATATACTTGAAAGTTATCTGAACTTTTAGCCTCAGGGGCAGCGCCAGGTGGGTGCCTGGGTGTGCTAAAGCACCCCCAAACATTCTTTAGGCACCCCCAGAAATTACACACCTGAATTATCAATATAATGTCACACAATTTTTTGAAGAATATTTTACCTGCAAGCCCTGTGTGACAAAAAAGGTCTGGGAACTCTTTCATCTAGAGGAGGGATACTGTGGCTCTGGCCGCATAAGCCGCTGATGTTCAGTGAATTCCGGCAGGGGCGCGGTTGGTGCGCTCATATCAGTGACGGAGTGATCACAGTGCTCTGCAAAGGCACTAGGTTTTAAAAGCACTGGGACATGTGGCGCCTCTACACTTGCTGACCGCACTATGGAGGATGGAAAAGTTTGCAAGTCCAGCCCAGCTCAGCTCAGCCCATGGAGGAAGGTAATTTTGCTTTCTCTGCATGAAAGCCACGCCCGCCCCTCTTCCTCGTCACCACCAGGCAGACAGGAGCTGTGTGTGCTTATATTGAGCTGTTGTGGGCTGAGCCAGGATCGGGTCAAGGGGGGAGGTTCCTGTCCCAGCCCTGGAGGAGGAAGGATTACTTCTGGAAATGCAGGTAGGCTGCACCCACCCCCTCACCATCACAATATCACCTGCCTGGCCCTGATTCTTATTATGGAGCTGCTGCCTGCGGAGGGAGGAGGGGGGGGGGGGGGGCAGTGACTCCAGTCCTTATCAATGGAGGAAGGATAAGAATTGTGACTACAGTCCTGCTCTATGGTGGTGGCAGGCATTGATGTAGGGGCATGCCTGATCTGGATAAGAGTAATCCTGTGTTCTGGGCATACTAAGGGATTTTCCTCCTGCTCTGGGCACACTAAGGGGGCACTCTTCTGCTCTGGGCACACTAAGGTGGCACTCTTCTGCTCTGGGCACCTTAAGGGGTTATTCTTCTGCTCTGGGCACCTTAAGGGGTTATTCTCCTGCTCTGGGCACACTAGGGGGTTATTATCCTGCTCTGGGCACATTAAGGGGTTATTATCCTGCTCTGGGCACACTAAGGGGTTATTCTTCTGCTCTGGCCACACTCAGGGGACACTCTTCTGCTCTGGGCACACTAAGGGGTTATTATTCTGCTCTGGACACACTAAGGGGGCACTCTTCTGCTCTGGGCACAGTAAGGGGTTACTCTTCTGCTCTGGGCACACTAAGGGGTTATTCTCCTGCTCTGGGCACACTAATGGGTTATTCTCCTGCTCTGGGCACACTAAGGGGTTATTCTTCTGCTCTGGGCACACTAAGGGGTTTTTCTCCTGCTCTGGGCACACTAAGGGGGCACTCTTCTGCTCTGGGCACACTAAGGGGTTATTATTCTGCTCTGGACACACTAAGGGGGCACTCTTCTGCTCTGGGCACAGTAAGGGGTTACTCTTCTGCTCTGGGCACACTAAGGGGTTATTCTCCTGCTCTGGGCACACTAATGGGTTATTCTCCTGCTCTGGGCACACTAAGGGGTTATTCTTCTGCTCTGGGCACACTAAGGGGTTTTTCTCCTGCTCTGGGCACACTAAGGGGGCACTCTTCTGCTCTGGGCACACTAAGGGGTTATTCTTCTGCTCTGGGCACACTAAGGGGTTATTCTCCTGCTCTGAGTACACTAAGAGGGCACCCTTCTGCTCTGAGTACACGAAGAGGGCAATCTTCTGCTCTGGACACACTAAGGGGGCACTCTTCTGCTCTGGGTCCTGAGGTGAGCACTCCTACTCTGGCCACTCTGAGAGAGGCACTCTTCTGCTCTGGGCACTGAGAGGAGCTCTCCTGCTCTGGGCACACTAAGTGGTTATTCTTATGTTCTGGGAACACTAAGGGGTTATTCTCCTGCTCTGGGCACACTAAGGGGGCACTCTTCTACTTTGCGCACACCAAGCGGGGCACTCTTCTGCTCTTGGCACTGAGGAAAGCACTCCGGCTCTGGGCACTCTAAGGGGGTATTCTTCTGCTCTGGGCACACTAAGGGGTTATTCTACTGCTCTAGGCACACTAAGGGGACACTCTTCTGCTCTGGGCACACTAAGGGGGCACTATTCTGCTCTGGAAAAAAAAATTGTAGGTGTGGCGCTATTCCTCTTATAGATACTTGATAGTAATAATCAAATATTAATAAAACTTCAAATTATGTTGGAAAAAGGTGGATACTGAAAGTTTGCACCTGCTGCAAAATGCAGTTTGACGATACCCTTAACTGCTTGCTTTCTGCCCACCGTCAAATGACGGCCGGCGGTGCAGCTCTCGTTCTGGGAAGCCATCATATGACGGCGTCCCAGAATGGCCGCTCTCATGCGCCCAGGGGGTGCGCAGCACGGCGATCGCGGACCCAACGTGTTGCTAGGACACGGCACGCCCCCATCAGTGCCCGGATTACAATAAATACAGTGCCCACCAATGCCAGCATACAGTGACCACCAGTGGCAGTAATCAGTCCCCACAAGTGCCACCAATCAGTGCCCATTAGCGATGCCAGTCAGTGCTGGCAGTCAGTGCCGCCTATCAGTGCTGCCCATCATTGTCCATCACTGCTGTTGATTAATGCCCATCTGTGCCACCTATTAGTGCCTATCAGTGCCCATAAGTGCGGCAGATTAGTGCCTCCTTATCAGTGCCACCTCATCAGTGCCACCTCATCAGTGCCCATACGTGCCACCTCATCAATGCCCACCAGTTCAGCCTATCAGTGCCGCCTCATCAGCGCACATCAGTGAAGGCGAAAAATGACTTGGTTACAAAATTTACTGACAGAAAAAAAGTAAAAAACATTTTTTTTTCAAAATTTTTGGTCTTTTTTTTTGTAAAAAATAAAAAAACCCAGCCGTGATTAAATACCACCAAAAGAAAGCTCTATTTGTGTGAAGAAAATGATAAAAAATGTGTTTGGGTACAGTATTGCATGACCGCGCAATTGTCATTCAAAGTGCAACAGCGCTGAAAGCTGAAAAATGCAAGAGGGGTGTAAGTGCCTGGTAGGCAAGTGGTTAATGGTGAATAAAAATAAAGAAATAATGGGTGCTTGTGTGTTACACCCTCTGTCCTGTGCAGAGTAGTAATTACAAAGGGTGTTTTGCTCAGAGTGTTACTTTTACTGCTGATGCAGTTTAAATACTATTATAATGAAAAAAAAAAAAAAAAAAGGAAAGTGAACAAGGGGAGCGTTTGTTTAAAGTGATAAGTGCTTGTGTGTTACACCCTCTGCAATATGCAGGGTGTCAAAAATATAAATTAGACTAATCCTAGTGTTAGTGATGTGTATGAGGGTTTTAATTCTTCATTGTCCTACCCTAATTTGTTATCCTTAAATATGCAAGTGTGTTTGACCCTCTGTTGCAGCGTCTCAATAAAACAAACATACAATCATGAAACATAAAAAATGCAAAAATATATAAGCGTATATATGTATCCCATTGTGAAAAGACAACAAAAAGGATGTGCAAAAAGAAAATTATGAATTTTTAGTCTATTAATCCAATGATAAACAAAGTGACTTGTGCTTGCAAACAGTGTCCAGTGCCTTGCAAAAATAATGCTGTTTATATCCTTTTAGGTGACAGTAGTGCCAGTGACCTTATCCGTGCTTGTAATAAGATTGCACTCACCAGATGGCCTTACCCCCCTAGGGGTACTACGTGGTCACAGTATGAGCCACTGTGCAGCACTCTGGAAGCAGCTGGGCAATCTATACGTTTCTGGTGGCATTCCGTCGGATTATCACATACAAAATAAAGGAGTACCCATAGCGTGATACCGCTTTTAAATAGTTTATTTGTAAAAAAGTATAAGAAATATACTCACATTTTAATTAAAATCACATGCAAAGAGTTTAGATGAAGCAGACGCCGAGTAAACAAACAATTGCAGCCCTGAGCAGAAGTGATGCAAAGACGTACTATAACTCCGCCTTACGCGTCTCCAGATGGCATCTTGAGTGACGAAATGCGTAGGGCGGATTTATAGTAAGTCTTTGCGTCACTTCCGGTTAGGGCCGCAAGTGTTTGTTTACTCCATACAATTGTATGGAGACGGGTGGGGGCCATCTTCCCCTCACTCGTCTCCATACCCAGCTAGCGACAGGACGCAATCACCTCCGCCACTGCTTACAGCTCCAGTAAGCGGCGGAGGGCACCGGATCGCGGTGGGGGGCCCCTCTCCCACCGCCGATAAAAGTGATCCGCTGCAGAGACCACTTTTATCTTGTAGCGGTCCGCCCACTGAAGAAGAGGATACCGGGGTTATGGCAGCTAGCTGCTATAATTCAATTGGCATTACAACATAGAGCGCTGGCCAAGTAGTACAATACATATTCCACAATATAAAGTCGACACATCTTTACACAAAATTATATACAGTCATACATTTCCGGGCTGTTGACGGTATAAATCCCCGACGCGTTTCGACCTGTGTACGGTCATCATCAGGGGGATAGTTGGTTCTATAAAATACATTGAATATCTTCAAAATTTAAGAACATGTCATCATAAATCTCATTATAAGGTTAAAAGTGGTAGTATATTTACCGCTGAAAAGTAGAGGGAATAATCCTTTGGCCAGTAAAAGCCGTAAATGGATCCGGGGGGCCCCCATATATTCGCCCCTGTCTCCCCAGAGCACATGAGTCCAGCCCAAGGGGCTTACAAGGAGCCACATAGACGCCCTCCAGGGGAAGGAGAAGTCAGCACCTGCGACAAATACCCAATAAGTCAAAATGATTCTCAGCACATTGGCAAAAGTATGAAGTGTATGGGCTAACTGCAATCCTAGTGATCAATATATATTGATCTGGTGTCCTAAGGTTTCATGATTGTAATTAATTATATAGAAAGTGGCACAACCATAAAAGAAATGGTTGTATAGTTATAGGGTTGTTTGAGTGGTGTGGTGTGTAAACACAGGTGGGTGGGAAGTGATATGTGGTACTAGGAATATGAGAAACCCTTTGAGTGATAAAGTAAAATTAAATGGATGGCCAGCACAATGCTGACTACAGTGCTATGTCAAGGTGAATGAAATGAGTGTATGGTGTCAGCCAACACATGGTGGAATAAAAGTGAAAAACAAGTCAAAAGGAGAGTGTGTGAAATTCAATGATTACCTCATCATCTACAATTTAGTGCCTACTGCATTTACATATGCACTTTAGATTATGGCCGTCATGGATCATGGTGGACCTCTGCCGCCCCTGTCGGCTTCATGGAGGTGAGTCCTGGTCCAATTGAAGGCTTCCCGGCAGGGTGAGAATGTGGGAGTGATGCAGGATCTGAGCTCTCCCCCCCATGCTCTGATTGACGGACGTTTGTATTCATCGTCCGCCGACGTGAGCTTCACTCTGCCGGCGGCATCCCTTGATCACCTCCGGATGAGCCGTGGCGAGGTGCGCATGTGCGAGTTACTTTGGCGTGTGCACGGCGCCGCGACATCTCGCGGTTTGCGGCGGAGTTGACGGCAGCTGCCGGGGTTTTTTTTTTTTTTTTTGCCTACAGGGATGCCGGGGGAGCCACATGTGGGCTGCTCACTCTGGGGGGGAGGAGATCAGCACCTGTGCTTACTCAATTAATTGCCTACCTTAGGCATATATCCATGATCGGCTGCCTGTGAGTCTTACTATGACTCCATGCAGACCGTAATGGATGGCACTGCACAAATCCTTTTTTTTTGGCTCCAGCTTTTTACCTTTTTTGCTCCATTGCAATTTGGTTCATACAAGTCAAACTTTACTACATCAGCCACACTGTGGCACAAGGTAAATTATTATACTATACATATACCCTTACTACTCTAATATTACAACACTGCACTCATACTCCTATTCCTATAATCAGTTCAGATCTTCCACTCATGTTTTTGATTGTTTTATTTGGTTTCATTCATTCACACGCTCTCCTTTTGACTTGTTTTTCACTTTTATTCCACCATGTGTTGGCTGACACCATACACTCATTTCATTCACCTTGACATAGCACTGTAGTCAGCATTGTGCTGGCCATCCATTTAATTTTACTTTATCACTCAAAGGGTTTCTCATATTCCTAGTACCACATATCACTTCCCACCCACCTGTGTTTACACACCACACCACTCAAACAACCCTATAACTATACAACCATTTCTTTTATGGTTGTGCCACTTTCTATATAATTAATTACAATCATGAAACCTTAGGACACCAGATCAATATATATTGATCACTAGGATTGCAGTTAGCCCATACACTTCATACTTTTGCCAATGTGCTGAGAATCATTTTGACTTATTGGGTATTTGTCGCAGGTGCTGACTTCTCCTTCCCCTGGAGGGCGTCTATGTGGCTCCTTGAAAGCCCCTTGGGCTGGACTCATGTGCTCTGGGGAGACAGGGGCGAATATATGGGGGCCCCCCGGATCCATTTACGGCTTTTACTGGCCAAAGGATTATTCCCTCTACTTTTCAGCGGTAAATATACTACCACTTTTAACCTTATAATGAGATTTATGATGACATGTTCTTAAATTTTGAAGATATTCAATGTATTTTATAGAACCAACTATCCCCCTGATGATGACCGTACACAGGTCGAAACGCGTCGGAGATTTATACCGTCAACAGCCCGGAAATGTATGACTGTATATAATTTTGTGTAAAGATGTGTCGACTTTATATTGTGGAATATGTATTGTACTACTTGGCCAGCGCTCTATGTTGTAATGCCAATTGAATTATAGCATTACAATTGGTTATGGTTCAATAAAAGCACTTACTGGTTATACATTTTTTATTATTTCTGAATATCAAGATATTGCTGTCTAAAGCCCCACCGGGGAAACTGTCCATTTTTTAACATTATTGTTTCGGGGTGTGCAGCGCATGCGTCTCTCCCACATGTGTTTTTCTCTTTATTATGGCAGCTAGCTGCTGCCATAACAACAATATCCTCCTTTAAACAGCCGTCGTAAAACTGTGGCGGGCGGTCCGTAAGTGGTTAAACAAACACTCCCCTTGTTCACTTTCATTTTTTCTCACTATAATAGTATTTAAACTGCATCAGCAGTAAAAGTAACACTGAGCAAACACCCTTTCTAATTACTACTCTGCACAGGGCAGAGGGTGTAACGTACAAGCACCCATTATTTCATTATTTTTCTTAGACCCCTTTTACACTGAGTCGTTTTTCAGGCGCTGCAGCTCTAAAAATAGTGCCTGTAAAGTGCCTGAAAAATGCTTCAACTGCACACCCAGTGTGAAAGCCCGAGTGCTTTCACACTGGGGCGCTGCGCTGGCAGGGCGTCACAAAAAGTCCTGCCAGCAGCTTCTTTGCAGCGGTGTAGGAGCAGTGAATACACCGCTCCTCCCCATGGAAAACAATAGGGCAGCGCTGCTATACCGCCGGCAAAGCGCCGCTGCAGCAGAGTTTTGCCAGTGGATTTACCCCCTTTTTGGTGGCTAATTTTAGTGCCCCTAAAACGACGGTAAAGCATCACTTAAAATAGCGCCGCTTTACTGCTGACGCCCGAGGCTGCTCAGCGTGAAAGGGGTCTTAAGGGTATCTTCAACCTACATTTTGAAACAGGTGCAAACTTTCAGTATCCACCTTTTTTCAACATAATTTGAAGTTTTATTAATATTTGATTATTACTATCAGGTATCTATAAGAGGAATAGGGCCACACCTACAATTTTTTTTCCAATTACCTTTACTCCATTCAGGTGGTAGTGTTATGTAGAGGCAGTAATTCTTTTCTTCTCTCTGTTTTATTAAATCCTAATTCATCACACTTTTATCTCCTGCTTTCTATATTCCGTGGCGCAGTATCACCCAAAACCTTTCACTATTCTGCTCTGGGCACTCTAAGGGGTCACGCCTAATCTGGGCAGTCTAAAGGGGAACTCCTAATTTTGTCACTTTAAGGGGAAGCCTGGTCTATATGGGCACTGATCAAAGGGGTCTCCTGCTGTGGGAACTCTGTGGGGACACTCTTGCATTGTGCACTTTAAGGGGGCACTCTCCTGCTCTGGGCACTCTAAAGGGACACTTTTTCTGCTCTGGGCATCCTGAGGGGCCCCTCTTCTGCTCTGAACACTCTGAGGGGGGCACTCCTGCTCTGGGCATTCTAAGGAGAAAGCCTGATCTATATGGGCTCTGTGATCTAAGGGGTCACTCCTTCTCTGGGCTCCCCTAATCTGGGCACTCTAAGGGGTCACTCCTGATCTTGGCACTCTTAAGGGGTCACTCTTAATCTGGGCAATGTAAGGGGTCATTCCTGATCCCCCCCCCCCCCCAGTTGTATGCTGCTCACTGTCCACCCACTGAACTCTTCTCACTGACCCATCTCACTCATTGTATGCATTGTACAAGGGGCACACTGACCACCATTCTGGTGACCACATATAGTGCTGACCTCTTCCATTTATATTCTCTGTTGTATGTTTCACAATGAAGGGGGCCCACTGACTGCTATAATCCTGAAGGTTAATTATTGTACAGTGTTGCGGGTTAATTATTGGGTAGTCCTGGGAGTTATTAATGCACATTCCTGGGGCTTATTTTTGTTTTGTGGTTCATTATTGTGCCATGCTGGGATTTGATTGTTCTGCCATGCTAAGGGGCTAATTATTGTGCAATTTTGGAGGTCTATATTGTGCCATGCTTGCAGTTCATTATTGTGCCATGCTGGTATTTAATTGCTGTTCCTTGCTAAGAGGTTAATTTGTGGGCCATGCTTGTGGTTTAATATTGTGCCATGCTTTGCAGTTCATTATTGTGCCATGCTTGTGCTGCGCTGGGGTTTATTTTTGTTCTGTGCCGGGGTTAATTGTTATTCTGTGCTGGCTGTTATGGCTGGCCCTGACATGTACTGGGGATTATTTGGCCCTTATACTTGCTGGGGAGCTATTGCTGACCATGACACTTGCTGGGGTTATCATTGCTAGTCCCATTTGGGCTTGTTTTACTCAAACAATCAATTCTGTGTGCCCTAAGGCCCTGTTTTTAAATAAAGGGGAAAGACTGTGAAGAAACACCCACTTTTCAGTCACACCTACCTTTGACCGCACCGGCTTTTAGCTATGCCCACGGGAAAACGGTGCACTGAGGGTGCCACATGAGCTCCCCCACTTTTTCTCTCAGCACCCACACAGCACCACCCAAAAAATATTGTCTGGAGCACCTCTGTTTAGCCTACAACTGCACAAGGGACATGGGCACATCCACTTAAAATGATACCACATTCAAAGTTGCTGCTTCCTAAAATGTAGCCTTCCAAACACAGGTATTCGCAGGAGTCAAATGAAACACCTGTATGTTTTATATAGAATACAGTCATACATACTGGGTTTTTTTACTACTTTCTGCATGGAGGACATCATAGTTGTATTTCATGTAGGCATATGCACTTTGAAGAAAATTATGAGGCTGCATTCACACCTGAGCGTTTCAAAGTCGCGCGTTTTTGCTGCGATTTTGTTCAGATCTTAATCAATAAATTCTTAATCAACAATTTAAATGGATTGAGCAGAGTTTAGAATTTTTTTTAACCTTACTATGTCCACTATGTTTACAGTGGAATTAAACAATCAAAATTTATTTTCAACATTAAACATTTAGGCTCCATGCACACTAGCGTTTTTTATAAACTAAAAAAAAACTAGGAAAAAACGCTGGATGAAAAACACTGATAATAGCTTTTTTTTGTGCCAGCTTCTAGTGCCATTTTAGTGGCTTTTAGAAGCATTTAGGACCGTTAGCTTTTTATTAGCTTTTATACAGTACATTAAGAAAAAAATAAAACTGCTGGAAAAGTTGTTAGTAGTGTTTAGGTGCATTTAGCGTTTTTTTGCTGCCAGGAAAACGCTACCTAAAACTCTACAAAAACTATTTAGCACGTGAAGATAAATCTCACCAAACTGTTTCACTGCACAATAGCAAATGATAATGAGAGTAATTGACTACTTCATTAATGATTAGATAGGTGTGAGTACAGAGAAGTGTCAGATCCATGAATCTATGAATACTATGAAATCATCTATATTCTTGATGTGGCAACATAGTGGATATTGGTTGCCTTGTTGAATTTTGAGGTAAGAAATATTTACAGAGCAAATAAACCCAAAACAAATTTTCCTTTTTGGCTGCAGTAGGGTAGTGTTAGGTGGCCTTTACTGCTGGCCAGAAACCCAAGTATTGAAGTTCCCTATCAGTCTCTTTACAGCTGTGACAAGTCAAGCTTGGCTTTCTTGTTCTACCATTGTCACGCTTCTTTGCCACTGAAAATCAGGCGCAGAATACAAAAATGCTACTTCTGAGCACTACGCCAAAGTGAGAAATTGAGGACAAGAGTAGCAAATTTGTAGTCTTGTATGGAAGTGTGGCCTGGAGCAGCATGTAGTAGGATGCATGCAGTGAGTGCTCCACTCAGCACATACCTTTTATTGTATACTAAATTTGCTTCCTGCATCTCATCCTTTTTTGTACCACTGGTACAACTATACACTTTATGGCATTCAAGATGTTTCCCACTAAAAAATATTTAGACTAGGTAACTAAGCTTGAATAATATCACCAACAGGACGGAGACACTGCCGGATTTGCTTTGTAAGATGGCAAACTGTCTTCTCAGGCACTAAACCAGGCCATATGTGACACATCTAAAGTTATTGATGCCATCTCTACCTGCCAGACTGATTTGCCAGATTTGGAGGATTTAGGTATTCAAGCCTTTAAGTTGGAACCAAGTCCCAAGCTTGGCATTGGATTGGAGGATTGAGAGATCTAAAAGAAAACCTTCCTAGCCTCAGAGTTTACCAGACTGAGGCTTATGGGGCGTACACACGGTCGGACTTTTCAGCTACAAAAGTCCGACAGCCTGTCCGACAGACTTTCGGCGGACTTTTGGCGGACTTTTGACGGACTTGCGGCGGACTTTCTAACGAACAGACTTGCCTACACACGATCACACCAAAGTCCGTCGAATTCTTACGTGATGACGTACACCGGACTAAAATAAGGAAGTTCATAGCCAGTAGCCAATAGCTGCCCTAGCGTGGGTTTTTGTCCGTCGGACTAGCATACAGACGAGCGGATTTTTCAACCGGACTCGAGTCCGTCGGAAACATTTGAAGCATGTTTCAAATCTAAAGTCTGTCGGATTTGAGGCTGAAAAAGTCTGTTGAAAGTCCGGAGAAGCCCACACACGATCGGATTACCAGCCAGCTTTAGTCCGTCAGTGTCCGTTGGACTTTTGTAGCTGAAAAGTCCGACCGTGTGTACGCCCCATTAGACTTCTTTTGAAAAGGGTGCTCTTCCCTCCTGTGATGTCCTTGATAAAGTTGTTCAGGGATGCACCAAAGGGGCCATATAAGAAAAGGCCATCAATAGGCATATGCAATAAGCGTTTTTTTTCGATGTTCTACAGACCAACATTTGAGTCAAAGGGTCCTCTGCATGTGTGCAGATACGAGACCAGGAGATCAGGCCACAAGCAGTAGCTTCAGTTGATGGAGAACTGAAGGATCAGTCAGGATAGATCCCAGATCCCCAAATGGCAGTAATGACAGGTTGCAGGGCAGTGCCCACTGGGGCGAAAAAGGACATGGAAAGAGATTATCCACAGGATCTTTCAACAAGGGATGATCTCCACAGAAACTCTCTGGTTAAAGCTGAATTCCAGTTATGGATTTTGTAACATCCATTACAGCTTGCACTAATGTAAGTATGCATATACCATACCTGTGGAAGCTGCAAATTACTGTTACAGTCTCTGTTACTGCAGTGATCTTCGCTGTCTTTGGGGTCCTGTGCCAAGCAGCTGCCCTGCTGCATAATAACCACAAGATATTGCTCGCTCAGCACTGACGCAATTCACAGAATGCCTCGTATTTTTATCAATGAATGCAAGGTATTCTCTGGTTGGATTGGGTAGAGATCAGGCCATCACCACCCTACCTCTCTGCTTTGTGCAATAAGGAATGCCTGATACTCCTTCACAAAATCCTCTACATTTTCTGGCATTCACCCATACAATATAATGTCCCACTTAAATATTTTATTATGATAGACTCTGTCTTTCAAGCTTTTTTATTTGGGGCACAAGTAGTTACAAATTGAAATGATTATTAATGGATGTGTATTTGACTCCCTGTATATGGGATACAGCTCTATCAGTATATGATCAACAAAAAATGATCGATGCTCTTGTAATTACTATTTGTAGGGAATACTTTTTAAAAGTTATCCACCTAAAGTTAAAATATTATACAGCTTTTTTTTTGATTACTTATATAAAATAACCATGATCTGAGAAAACTTTAAGCTAAAACAGAGAGGTTAGTGATTCATGTTCCCCCACTAAACCTGCACAGCCCCACAGTTATGAAACAGAGGAGCTGCTTGGCACAGGACCTGGAAAATGGTGAGGATCACTGTAGTAGTGGAGACTACTACAGTGATTTCTAACATGAAACAAAAAATGGGGTATAATGAGGCTTGTTTAATCATGTAGACAAATTCGGTACCATGACCCTATGGTTGCCTTCCAACCCCCATAACCAATGCAACAAGTTGTCCCAGACAGGGGGGGACCAAAAAGAAAAGCGGGGCTCAAGGGAAGGCACACTCAATATGTGGTAAATATAAATGCATATTTATTGGTACAAAATGGGTGTACATGAAGATATGTGCACAAACATGATCAGAAAAAGGTATAATCGTATACTGCCCTCATAAAATTGATCAAAAAACTATTTTTGATCAAGTACATAACATACACAGACTAGGGAAACATAAAACATGTATAGATAAACAGTGACAAGACAGATGCGTCCGGACGTCTTGGCTATTGATGTCTGCACAAACCACCTAGAAAAAAATTGGTGCAGCAATTGCTGAATACGGTGTGTGGTGCAGACATCAATTCCCCCGGGGGAGGGGCGGCAAGGGGAGGGGGGGGGGAGGAAGGGGGAGAGGGGGAGGAGGTGTGGAAGGGGGGAATGGCGGAAGGGACGGGGAAGGTGGACGGGGGGAAAAAGGAGAGGGGGGGGGAAGGAGGGGGGGGAAAGGGATGGGAAACCTGGAGGGAGATGGTCTGCCGTGGGGTGGGGTGCTGATGTAGGATCTGTGGTCAACTAAACAACTGGTCCTGTAGGTAGGAATTAGATGTTGGTCATATATATATATGTAAAGCTGTGAAATCACTGTTCCCAGGTTCCGGAATACTTGGTTATCATATATACAGTTCTCCAGAGTGGGTAAACTCAATGTAAGAAGTACTGTGATGAAATCGGTTGGTGGCAGGTATAGGTAAAGAAACAACAAAGGTTGCCTGGTACGTTACCACTCCCGGGTCCCGTTCAAGGTTGCTCAGATACTTCCGGGTGTCCGTGGCTCCGATATTGTGAATAGACCTTCCTGTCACCCTGTATACTTCCGTATCCTGATCTGGGTAGTACTTCGTGATTCACAGCATATTACTGATGTACCGCTGTTGTGTTGTTTGTGACCGTCCGTACAGGTGCACCTGTTGTCCTCCGCACAGCTGTTCCAGGCTTAGGAACGGGATACTCCCTCGGTGTATGTGCCGGCTAGCCCCAACGGGGGATGACAGCGGGCGTGACGTCCGGACGCGGTGACGTCGACGCGTTTCACAGGACAAATGTGCGTAGCTTCATCTGGACGTGTAGCTGACGTGCACGGGCTCCTTCTTATTCACGTCCCTCCCTCGTGCACGCCCACCTAAATTGATTTAAATGAAGGAGAGTGTCAGGAAAAGCCCTCTTGCAGTTTTAAACGAATGCCTGTGCATAGAAGCGCCATCCGGCGCTCGCGGGCGCGCAATAGCGCCAATGGCGCTAATAGTGCTAACAAACGTACGCGCATGCGCAATAGCGCCAATAGCGCTAACGTGCGTACGCGCATGCGCAATAGCGCCATTTGGCGCCAAAGATAGGCTATTTAAAGAAGACTGTTTCAATGCTGCCTTGCTGTCCGGTCTACAGCGTTTCCTGAGACACCTGCTACCTTGTTACCAGTTTTCTTGTATCCAGTACTTACTTGGCTTGTTCCTGACTTACCTGCTTGCTGCCCGCCCCGATCTTGGCTTGGACTCTGACTATTCTCTTGGTTTGCCCTTCTGTACCTGATCTGCCCGCCAGTACCTTGACCCGGCTTGTCTGCATCTCCCTGCTGTCTGCAACCTGCTGCGGGACTACAGTGCACCTCCCTGCTGTCTGCAACCTGCTACGGGACTACAGTGCACCTCCCTGCTGTCTGCAACCTGCTACGGGACTACAGTGCACCTCCCTGCTGTCTGCAACCTGCTACGGGACTACAGTGCACCTCCCTGCTGTCTGCAACCTGCTACGGGACTACAGTGCACCTCCCTGCTGTCTGCAACCTGCTACGGGACTACAGTGCACCTCCCTGCTGACTACAGGATCCTGCCTTCTGCTCCAGTGTTCCAGTCAGGCACTTGTGCCCCTCTGTACTTTTGAGTCCCTGTTCACACCTTCAGGGGTTCTTAAGTCAGAGGTATACGAGAGGCCGTTCTCTGCATTCCGGGCTCCACCTACCAGGTACGTGACAGTACCGGACAGCCATGTCCGAGCCCACGCAGGGAACGTCGCCTATGGAGGACTTATGCCATCATTTGGCTGGACTTACACAGGCTGTTAAAGACCTGCAAGACGGTTACAAACGTCTGGAAGAACGTGTTCAAGTGATCTCTACTTCAGCTCCAGGTCCGTCCTCGGACCCTTCTGTAGTAATGTTGCCTCCAGAACCTAAAGTTCCCACGCCAGAAAGGTTCTCCGGGGACCGCAGCAAGTTTAGAGCATTCCGAAATGCCTGTGAACTTTTCTTCGCACTGCAACCCAGAACTTTTTCATTAGAAACCACTAAGGTGGGGTTCGTCATTTCCCTCTTGCTGGGGGAACCCCAGGCATGGGCCCATCGACTCCTGGAACAAAAGAACAGCTGCCTTAACCTACTGGACACTTTCTTCCAAGCCATGGCCCTTCTCTACGAGGACCCGCAACAAGTTGCTACTGCAGAAGCAGCTCTGTTCTCTCTCCAGCAAGGCCGTAGGGCGGCGGAGGACTATGCATCTGAGTTCAGGCGTTGGAGTTCCGACACCAATTGGAACGACGACGCCCTACGTCACCAGTTCCGCATGGGACTCTCCGAGCCGCTAAAGGATGAGTTGGCCCGGGTTGGCATCCCGGAGACACTTGAAGCCCTTATCAATCTCTCCATTCAGATTGACAGGCGTCTAAGAGAGCGAAGAGCTGAACGGACTGCCGGGTCCACTCGCCCAGTCTGGATGCTTCCACGTGTACCACAGCCTTCTGCCCACGCTCCTGCTGATTCCACTGAGCCAATGCAGTTAGGCCTGATCCGTCCCTCTCTGACTCCGGAGGAACGTCAACGCCGGCGAGCTAATAACCTTTGCCTCTATTGCGGAGAATCTGGACACTATGTGAGGACTTGTCCCGCAAAGACCCGTAAGCACTTTACGCTCTCCTCTACCTCTTCATCTGCTGTGTTTGATCATGCTTCTCATTTGGCTATCCCCATCTCTCTACAGCTTCCAGAAGGGAATATGCAAGCAACCGCCATCATTGACTCCGGAGCCTGCAGCGGGTTCATGGACTTGTCTTTTGCCCGTAAATTCCACATTCCGCTACGACCCAGAGCACAGGGACTGTCTGTACATCTGGCCGACGGATCGGCTATAAAATCTGGGCCCGTAACACAAGAAACAGTTCCTCTCAAGACCACCATTTCCGGCAACCACCAAGAATTACTCTGTCTTGACATCATCGAATCTCCCTTGTTTCCCATCATACTGGGAATGCCTTGGCTCAAGGCACACAATCCGCAAATAGACTGGTCTACTGGAAAAATCCGTTTTCATTCCCCATATTGCCAGCAACATTGTCTACAGGACACTACCAAAACCCCGTCTTCTTTGCTATGTCTGGAGACCGATGCTGAAGTCTGCCAAGCAGTTCCCAAGGCTTACCATAACTTTCTGGACGTGTTCAGTAAAAAAGGGGCAGAGACTCTGCCACCCCATAGACCTTACGATTGTCCGATTGAATTGCTTCCCGGAGCAGAAATTCCCTTTGGGAGAATTTTTCCCTTAACTGAACTTGAACTCGGAACTCTTAAAGAATACATAGATGATAATCTGAGGAAAGGGTTCATACGCCCTTCTACCTCCCCAGCAGGAGCAGGGATTTTCTTCGTAGAAAAGAAAGACCACTCTCTACGCCCCTGCGTAGACTATCGGGACCTTAATAAGATCACAATTAAGAATCGGTACCCCCTACCCTTGGTACCCGAACTTTTCCAGCGACTCGGAACTGCATCCATCTTTACCAAATTAGACCTTCGTGGAGCCTACAATTTAGTCCGGATCCGAAGCGGAGACGAATGGAAAACAGCCTTCCGCACCCGCTTCGGACATTTTGAGTACCTTGTCATGCCTTTTGGTTTATGTAATGCTCCTGCCACCTTCCAGCATTTTGTTAATGATATTTTCAGAGACTACCTTGACTTGTTTATCATAGTATACCTAGATGACATCCTGATCTTTTCCTCCTCACTGGCTACTCATCGGGAACATGTCGGGAAAGTTCTAACCCGCCTTCGCCAACATGGCTTGTATGCAAAACCTGAGAAGTGCGAGTTTGAGCGCCAAAGCATCCAGTTTCTGGGCCTAATCATTTCGATTGACGGTGTCAAGATGGATCCACAGAAGGTCTCTGCCATCTTGGACTGGCCAGCTCCAACTGATAAGAAGGGAGTTCAGCGATTTGTGGGGTTTGCAAATTTTTATCGCAAATTCATTAAGGGATTCTCTTCTATCATTTCCCCCATCACAAGTCTTACTCGGCAAGGCACCCGTTTTCAGTGGTCTTCTGAAGCTCAAGCAGCCTTTACTTCCTTAAAAGAACAGTTCGTTTCAGCCTCTGTCTTAAAGCATCCTGACCCAGCCTTACCTTACATACTGGAAGTGGATGCTTCCGAGGTAGCAGTAGGGGCAGTTCTTTCACAGAGACAAGGATCCAAGGCTTTGTTACACCCAGTGGCATTCTTCTCTCGCAGGCTAACCGAAGCCGAAAGAAATTATGATGTCGGGGACAGAGAGCTACTTGCAATCAAGGCTGCGCTAGAAGAATGGCGTTACCTCTTGGAAGGAGCGGCCCATCCTATTCTGGTGTACACTGATCACAAGAACTTAGAGTACTTGAAAGTTGCCAAGAGATTAAAACCACGACAGGCCAGATGGGCACTCTTCTTCACCAGATTTGCCTTTCACATTACTTACAGGCCGGGATCTAAAAACACTAAACCAGATGCGCTTTCCCGGATGTTCAGCGAACCTGAAGTTCCTTCACCCCCTGATACCATCCTTGCTCCTGGAAACTTTCTCATGCTTCAGGGAGATCTGCTCTCTCAAGTTAAACAAGCCTCCTCATTGGCTCCTCATCCAACAGATGTTACTTTACAGTGGAAAGATGATCTACTTTGGTACAAGGACAGAATTTTTGTGCCACAACAGACACGGGTTGCCATCCTCAAGTCTTGCCATGACCACGAACTAGCTGGCCACTTCGGGATACGTAAGACATCCGAACTCCTGCAGCGCATGTTTTGGTGGCCTCAGCTACAAAAGGATTGTAAACATTATATCGAAGCATGTACTACGTGCATCCAGAACAAGGGCAGCAAGACCAAGGCTTGGGGACTGTTGAGGCCTCTACCCGTACCAGAAAGACCATGGAGGATGATCTCCATGGATTTCATTGTGGAATTACCACCTTCAGAAGGTTTCACCACCATCTTCGTAGTGGTTGACAGACTCTCTAAAATGGCTCACTTCCTGCCTATGAAGGGTACCCCATCTGCCTCCGAAACTGCGAAGATTTTTATTAAGGACATTGTAAGGCTCCATGGTATACCTGCTAATATTGTATCTGATCGGGGGGTACAATTTACATCCAAATTCTGGAAAGCCCTGTGTGAAGCCCTAAAGATTGACCTCTCCTTCTCGTCTGCCTACCACCCCCAGACGAATGGACAAACCGAACGAACTAACCAGACCCTGGAACAGTATTTACGATGCTATTCTTGTTTTTCTCAGGATGACTGGGTGCCTCTGCTACCTCTTGCTGAGTTCGCTTATAATAATTCTGTGCATTCTGCAACCAACCAATCTCCATTTTTTGCGAACTATGGGTTCCACCCCTTGTTTCTGTCCATTAACATGCCAGAGTGTACTGTACCGGCGGCTCAAGAAACCTTGAACTTCTTCAGCACAAACAACAAGTTACTTCAAGAGACAATGGCAAAGACCCAAGTCCATAACAAGGAAACGTTTGACAGGAAGAGAAGAGGGGAGCTTGACCTAAAACCTGGAGATCAAGTTTGGTTGTCCACTCTAAACCTGAAACTGGCATGCCCATCTAAGAAATTGGGCCCTAAGTTTGTGGGTCCCTTCCCAGTGGTGAGGAAAATTAACAGTGTGGCATATGAGTTGAAGTTACCGGAGTCCTTCCGTATACATCCAGTCTTTCACGTGGCTCTACTTAAACCAGCAGTCCCGGATCCCTTCCTTAACCGGAACACCGGTCCTCCTGAGCCTGTACTTATTAACGGCGAAGAAGAATTTGAAGTTGAGTCCATTATAGATTGCCGAAGGAGACGTAATCAGGTTCAGTACCTGGTGAAATGGAAGGGTTACGGCCCTGAGGAGAACTCCTGGGAACCAGAGACTAACATACACGCCAAAAGGTTAATCCTAGCCTTTAAAAGAACTCATCCGAGTAAAATGGCTCAGTTGGGCATCCGGAGGCTGCCCATTGGAGGGGGGCAATGTCAGGAAAAGCCCTCTTGCAATTTTAAACGAATGCCTGTGCATAGAAGCGCCATCCGGCGCTCGCGGGCGCGCAATAGCGCCAATGGCGCTAATAGTGCTAACAAACGTACGCGCATGCGCAATAGCGCCAATAGCGCTAACGTGCGTACGCGCATGCGCAATAGCGCCATTTGGCGCCAAAGATAGGCTATTTAAAGAAGACTGTTTCAATGCTGCCTTGCTGTCCGGTCTACAGCGTTTCCTGAGACACCTGCTACCTTGTTACCAGTTTTCTTGTATCCAGTACTTACTTGGCTTGTTCCTGACTTACCTGCTTGCTGCCCGCCCCGATCTTGGCTTGGACTCTGACTATTCTCTTGGTTTGCCCTTCTGTACCTGATCTGCCCGCCAGTACCTTGACCCGGCTTGTCTGCATCTCCCTGCTGTCTGCAACCTGCTGCGGGACTACAGTGCACCTCCCTGCTGTCTGCAACCTGCTACGGGACTACAGTGCACCTCCCTGCTGTCTGCAACCTGCTACGGGACTACAGTGCACCTCCCTGCTGTCTGCAACCTGCTACGGGACTACAGTGCACCTCCCTGCTGTCTGCAACCTGCTACGGGACTACAGTGCACCTCCCTGCTGTCTGCAACCTGCTACGGGACTACAGTGCACCTCCCTGCTGACTACAGGATCCTGCCTTCTGCTCCAGTGTTCCAGTCAGGCACTTGTGCCCCTCTGTACTTTTGAGTCCCTGTTCACACCTTCAGGGGTTCTTAAGTCAGAGGTATACGAGAGGCCGTTCTCTGCATTCCGGGCTCCACCTACCAGGTACGTGACAGAGAGTCTTTTCGTCTGTGTATTGTCCAGATCATCCTTCTTTTTTTGTCTGCCATCTTACTGGTGTATGGACCAGATCAAATCATGGTCACGGAAAATTCCTTCCGTATTATTCTAATTGAGATAGCCTGGGAACCATGATATAGATGGAGAATGTGATACAGTGTGGACCATCATGCAAGAAAGTTTTTTGTTATTATGCTGTCCATTTTACATCAGTCCAAACATCTAGACCAGAATTCGGACACTTGCATTTCAGTCAGTCCAGCATGTTATACATATGACCACCATTTAGGGGATACATATTATTATATATATATCCTATTAATTTTTATGGGAGAAAAGGCTGGTAGGGATAACAGATTCATATATGAATGTATATCAATATGTAAAATAAAAAATGAAAATACAAGGGGAGGGAGAGGGGGAGGAGGGGGGGGGGGATAGGGGGAAGGGGGGGGGGGGGGGGGAAGGGAAAAAAAAGGAAAAAAACACATATGATATAGCATCTTCTACTATGTTTAAGTTGCCAGAAACGGTTGAAAATGTAATTCTGTATTTAACCCCTGAGGGGCCAGAGAACTTAGACGGAAGATCCATCGTTTTTCTTTTTGTTGTAGAATTTGGTCAAAGTCCCCCCTTCTGGGGGACAGATTGAGGGCATAGATTCCCTTTACTTGCATGCCAGACAGTTTGCCCTGGTGATATTGGGCAAAGTGTCTGGCTACCGGTTTCTCTGGGTTCTTTTCCAGGATTTCCCTCATATGCTCTCCTAGCCGAATCCTAAATTGGCGTTTAGTCTTGCCAATATATATCTTTTTGCACGGACATGTTAACATATATATGACCCTGGTGGTGGCGCAATTTATGAGGCTTTTGATCTCGAAATTATTTTTATTTCGGGAATCACTGAAAGTTGTTGTCCTATGTACATAGGGGCAGACCTGACAGTGGCCACACGGGAACATTCCCTTACTCCTGGGGAAGCAGGATAGCCACGAGCTATCGGTATTTCTAAGGTGTTCAGAATGGATTAGAGAGTCACCAAGATTTTTGGCCCTTCTGGCTACCATTTTGGGGGTGGGACCCACTATTTGGGCTATACCAGGGGTGTTGGTGAGTATATCCCAGTGTTTTTCCAGAATTGTTTTTACTGTGTCCCATTGGTACCCAAATTCAGTGATGATTCTCACCGGATCTGGGATACCGGGAGGAGGGGGGGCAGGGGTATGACGTGGGTTTTTTGATGACTTTCCATCTAAAAGAGCTGGGCGATCCCGTTCAGCTGCTTTGCGTTTGGCCCTCCTGAGTTGTTTATGAGAGTATCCGCGTTCCCGGAAGCGTTTATATAGCTCATTGCTTTCGTGTCTGTAGTCTTCTCTATTGGAGCAGTTTCGCTTAATCCGAAGGAATTGACCCACGGGGATACTGTCCTTAAGCCACTGTGGGTGGTGGCTATCCGCTCTTAAGAGCGTGTTTGCCGAGGTCTCCTTACGGAATGTTTGGGTCTCTAGGGAGGAGCCCCTTCTGCTGATGAACAGGTCCAGGAAAGAAATCCTTTCTCTGTCCCACGTATATGTCAGTTTGATGTTCCTATCATTGGAATTAAGATGGGTAATGAATTGTGCCAGAGTGTCCTGGTCACCCTTCCAGATGACAAACACGTCGTCGATGTACCTGAGCCACGTATGTACGTGGCTCAGGTACATCGGCGAGGTGTATACCTCATCCTCCTCCCATAGGCCCAGATGGAGACAGGCGTATGCTGGGGCCCATGGTGCGCCCATAGAGGTGCCATTAATTTGCTGGTAAAAGTTTGAGAGGAATTGGAAAAAATTGTTTTGGAGAGCAAAAGTTAACAGGTCCACTAAAAATTCATTTTGTGGGCCACATCTGGGGAAATGTTTATCGAGGAAGGTTTCGACTGCTCTTATACCCCATCTGTGGGGGATCGACGTGTACAAGGACTCCACGTCGATCCCCACCAGAAGGAGTTCCCCTTGGGTGTTAATCTGGGCAATATGTCTCAGGACATCTCCTGTATCCTTCACATACGATTTAAGGTCTATGACCATCTCTTTCAGTAGATTGTCCAGGTATTTTCCTGTCCTCTCCAGGGGACCCCTTATTGCTGAGACAATGGGTCTCCCCGGGGGATTTTTAAGTGATTTGTGTACCTTGGGGATGATGTAGAATGTAGGTACGTTGTATTCCTGGATAGTGAGGTAGTTTAATTCTCGTTTCGCCAGTAGACCCGCTTCTGCTGCTAGTTTTAATTTGTTGTTGAGATTAGTGATCAGGTTGGGAAAGGGGTCCCTGGGGAGTTTTTTATAGGTTTTATCATCACCCAATAGGCGAAAGACTTCTTTTTCATAATCTTTCTCGTCCAGGAGTACCACGTTCCCTCCCTTGTCACTCCTTTTTATAACCAGCTGCGGGGCTACCATCAATTCGCGAATGGCCCTGCGTTCCTCCGGGGAGAGATTGTCTTCACTTTTTTTGCTCCAGTCTATCTTGGAAAGATCTGCTTGTATCATATCCAAAAACAGACTGAGCCATCTATTTTTATTAAGTGGGGGCATCTTGATAGATTTAATATTAAGTTTAGCCTGTCTCTTATAGGGGATGTCCCTAGCTTCCTCTCTTTCGTTTTCCTCCAAGAGGGAACTGAGGATAGCCAGTATCTCCTCATCCTGATTCTCGGCTGTATTGTTACCTGTTGCTGACTCCTGGTTACTAGTATGGATGAAGCGCAGGAAGACTTTACGTATAAAGAGGGTAATGTCTTTGAATACTGTAAATTCGTCCATTTGATTAGTGGGCGAAAAAGACATTCCTTTCTGTAAGAGATCAATATGTCTCTTATGTAATTTAAATTTAGAGAGATTGATAATTTTCATGTCATTCCTATTCTCCTCATCCATAGAAATATTGATTATTTCCGTTGGCTTCTGGTGCGGGCTCCCCCCCTGGACGTCTGTCTCTGCGGTTCGGGGGCTAGTTCTTTGTATAGAATTGGGTTCGCGTCTGGATTTCTTCCTTTGTCTATGCCCTCTGCCCCCTCCCTCTCTAAAAAAGTTACCGTTTTGGTCACGCTTTCTTCTGTATCGCTCAGGGATTTTTTGCCCCTTGATAGTGATCTTTTATTCCTTCTTCTAGAGTTGCTTCTACTTCGTCGTGGGGTTAGGTCAAAGATATCTCCCTTCTCCCAGTCTGTTAGGTCTCTCCTGAACTTGGATTGTTTTGTTGCTTTTAATGCAGACTGCGTCTTTTCCACCTCTTTTTTAAGGGTCTCATTAAGTTTCTGGAATTCCTCTAGTTCTTTATAGGGTTCTAGTCCTTGGGAACTTTCTGTTATTGCTTTTACCAGTTCTTCTAATTGTATTTTTTCTTCCTCCACTATTAATTTCATAACAGATATCCCATGCTCCACACAGAGCTCCTTCCACTTTTCCAGGAATCTGGGGCTGTGGAGATGCTCTGCGGGTATAACTTTGTCTCTAAGTCCTCTGGGTACTATCCTATTGGTAATATAGGTTTCCAGGAAGGATACGTCCCACTTTCTGTTTAGATGTTTAATAATCAACTTTTTATGTTCCTTGAACCGAGTTTTTACCTCTTCCTCCTGTGTGGGAGTAATTACCGTGTCCGTCCTGAAAGCCTGACTGATCTCAAAGTCAATGTCTTCTCCGATCATAAAAGCCATACTCTATCTCGCAAGAGAGCTTGCAAATCAAACAAGGAATCACATAGAACACAATAGGCAGTTATCAAAAATGTTGCAGATATCAAAAAATGCCTCTGGAATGGATCACCAGTGATCCCAAAATCAAACATGAAACAAAAAATGGGGTATAATGAGGCTTGTTTAATCATGTAGACAAATTCGGTACCATGACCCTATGGTTGCCTTCCAACCCCCATAACCAATGCAACAAGTTGTCCCAGACAGGGGGGGACCAAAAAGAAAAGCGGGGCTCAAGGGAAGGCACACTCAATATGTGGTAAATATAAATGCGTATTTATTGGTACAAAATGGGTGTACATGAAGATATGTGCACAAACATGATCAGAAAAAGGTATAATCGTATACTGCCCTCATAAAATTGATCAAAAAACTATTTTTGATCAAGTACATAACATACACAGACTAGGGAAACATAAAACATGTATAGATAAACAGTGACAAGACAGATGCGTCCGGACGTCTTGGCTATTGATGTCTGCACAAACCAATATATATGTCCCACTTAAATATTTTATTATGATAGACTCTGTCTTTCAAGCTTTTTTATTTGGGGCACAAGTAGTTACAAATTGAAATGATTATTAATGGATGTGTATTTGACTCCCTGTATATGGGATACAGCTCTATCAGTATATGATCAACAAAAAATGATGGATGCTCTTGTAATTACTATTTGTAGGGAATACTTTTTAAAAGTTATCCACCTAAAGTTAAAATATTATACAGCTTTTTTTTTGATTACTTATATAAAATAACCATGATCTGAGAAAACTTTAAGCTAAAACAGAGAGGTTAGTGATTCATGTTCCCCCACTAAACCTGCACAGCCCCACAGTTATGAAACAGAGCAGCTGCTTGGCACAGGACCTGGAAAATGGTGAGGATCACTGTAGTAGTGGAGACTACTACAGTGATTTCTAGCTTCCACATAATGAGCATTTAACCCAAGCAGTGGACTTGGGCCTTAACGGTGCGTGGAGCAAAGGGCTGTATCCCTCCTCCCAAGAAACTACAATTAATTTTTGCTAGAAACCCTTTAAACTGTGTGATTAAGCCATCTCTAAATTAAACTCCCCCTCACACGTTTACCCCTCTATCTCTGTCATTTTTTGTTTGTTATAAAATTTTGTAAACAGGTAATTTTTCTCCTTCACTGATGTGTGCTGATGAGGCTGCACTAATGGGCACTGATGAGGTGGCTTTGGTGGGCACTGATGAGGCGGCACTGATAGGTGGCACTGATAGGCACTGGAAGGCAGCACTGATGGGCACTGATAGGTGACACTTGATGAGGAAGCACTGCTTGGCAGCACTGGTGGGCACTGTTGGGACTAAACTGATAATCAGCACACGTATAATTAATGCCTGATTATCAGTGTAGATGTCCCTTTAACAGAAGCTGGTTATCAGCTCTTCTCTCCTCTCCTCATGCTAACAACATGAGGAAAAGAGTGTTAATAACTGGCTTCTGTTTACATTGTGATCAGCTGTCATTGGACACAGCTGATCATGTGGTAAAGGGCTGCTGTGATTGGCCCTTTACACTGATGACATTACATCTGTGATCTTTATTGTAAGCCTTGTTCACAGCCAAGTGAACAAGGCTTGTGCCAAAACACGTTAGCCTGACTTTTTAACTTAGTTATGCCACAATAAAGATCACAGATGTAATGTCTAGCAGTGCTGGCTCTCCTATTTGATTTTCTCAACTTTGAACTCTAATGGGGCGTACACACGGTCGGACTTTTCAGCTACAAAAGTCCAACGGACGCTGACGGACTAAAGCTGGCTGGTAATCCGATCGTGTGTGGGCTTCTCCGGACTTTCAACGGACTTTTTCAGCCTCAAATCCGACGGACTTTAGATTTGAAACATGCTTCAAATCTTTCCGACGGACTCGAGTCCGGTCGAAAAATCCGCTCGTCTGTATGCTAGTCCGACGGACAAAAACCCACGCTAGGGCAGCTATTGGCTACTGGCTATGAACTTCCTTATTTTAGTCCGGTGTACGTCATCACGTAAGAATTCGACGGACTTTTGTGTGATTGTGTGTAGGCAAGTCTGTTCGTTAGAAAGTCCGCCGCAAGTCCGTCGAAAGTCCGCCAAAAGTCCGTCTAAAGTCTGTCGGACAGGCTGTCGGACTTTTGTAGCTGAAAAGTCCGACCGTGTGTACGCCCCATAAGTTCCTTCTCCTGGGTTTGTCTAGTGACCCAGAATTTGATAAATACCTGTATTTTTCTACACAAGACCATATTTATGGCTCAAACAATTATTTAAGAACTTGGATGCAGGCTGCACCTTCCACCAAAGAGTCCTGGCCATTGCAAATTAATACTTCCTCTCCACTCAAAAAAGTTTATCTATTTATTGATTTGTCGATTCTGCCTCTTCCGCATTCAAGTTGAATACATGCACCCCACTGGATGATGTGCTACTGAATCCATGACCCTATCTCATCCAAATTTGCCTACCAACATCACTCTTGTATTGACTTTAAGTTATCCTTAGTATTTATTTATCTGTTACACCCCCCCCCCCCCCCCCCCGCCTTTTCATTGTAAGCCCGGTTTGTAAATTATTATTGAATTGCTACTATGGAGCATTCCGCTTTGTCTAGGAATACAAAACAGAAGACAAGTGCCATTGGAGGGTTATACTTTTTTTTTTTTTTATTATTATTATTACTTCACTTATTATTTGTTGTTAGCATTACAGAAATTGACAATGCACTAATGCTGCTAAGGTTTATTAAACTGTAGACTTAAAGTGTATGTAAACCCTCAGGAAAGTAGAAGGACTGTCAGGAACACCAGGGATTTCACACAAAGGAAGGAATACAAAGAGAACAGGATACGTTTTCATACAAGTACATGGTACAGCAGACACAAAGCAGAAATATGAAATGTTGTGTTTACATACTCTTTTAAACACCCCTTAATTTGCATTCAAGAATCTACTGTAAATTAGGGAACCATGTCATTACTCTCTATTAATACTTCTGCCTTATTGCATTTTCCCCTCTCCAGTTCTTATTTCTGTACCCCTTTAAAGCGGTTTTAAATCGCTGCACTTTCTTTTTTTGCCTGCAAGGCAAAGGCATAATGTGTTAGTATGCATCACATACTAGCACATTATGTGAAACTTGCCTCAAAACTAAACTTCCAGTGATGCGATGTCATTGCTGGAGACGGCGTCCAACTTCAGCCGGTCTTACTTTCGGGTTCACAGACTCCGGCTCTGTGACTCACGGGAGCCGCCAGTCATGGCACAGGGCTCTGAAGAAGCGGCAAGGGCAGCCGTTCCTTCAGAGAGCATACGCCAGTGATTTCACTGGCTGCATGTACAGTAAATAACTCCCAAACGGTGCATGTTTAAGAGATATTTACACTACCTATAGGTAAGCCTTATTATAGGCTTACCTATAGGTAAAATTTAGTTATGGAAGTTTACTTTCTCTAATACCCTTGCTTTTCAATCAAAAAGCTACTTGTTTGAATGTAAAAATGTGTAGTCATGTATAATTTGATAGCATATATATTAGGGTTACACCGATACTGAGCATTTACATGAGTACTAATGAGTACTAATGAGTGCAAATGCTCCGATGCTTGACCCGATACTTGGGCAGCCTCAGAGATGATCAGTGCGGAGTGGGAGGGGGTTACAAGCACCGATCTCCCGGTATAGCTTTTCTGACAGCCACTTCTCCTCTCCCTCCCGCAGCTGTCAGGGAGATCCGTGCTTGTAATTGCCCCCACCGCCGCACCAATCTCCTCCGGGTCCCCCTCTGTGCTCTCCCCTGTGTCCTCCTCCAGGTCCCGATCAGTTTTGTCCTCCAGGTCCCCCTGCGTCCTCCCCAGCTCTCTGTGTCGTCCTCCGGGTCCCGATCCATTTCGTCCTCCGGGTCCCCCTGCGTCCTCCCCGGCTCTCCGTGTCCTCCTACGGGTCCCACATGTCCTGGATCTTTAATGATGGAGAGCGGAGATAGGAGCCAGTAATTCTGTCATTTACCGGCTCCTTCCTTTTCCAAATGCAGTGATCACTGACTCTGTCCATTCATAACTGTCACTGAGCATCGTAAACAGGTTTACGATGCTTCACTTCATGAATGGACAAGAGCCTCTGTCTCCTGTCCATTCGTCTTCAGTGCAAGTGCAGCTGGGGCTGCAGAGAAAGGAATTGAGGAATCTCTATCCCCAATCCCTTTCCCTGTATCAAAGGGGAGATATCTCACCGAAGCCCCACTGTCAGGAGGCACAAGCCGCCTCCGTCCGCCGGGCTCCACGGCGCATGCGCGGAGGACTCACGCTGCACCGTACACCCGTTCGCGGCCCAATGGTGCGGCGCGCGCGGGTGCACGGCGGTCCCCGTGTGCGCGCCGTGGCCGTGCGGGTGCCCGGCGGCGCATCACGCTGACGCACTCGCCGGTGGGCTACTTCTGACGGCTCCAGCACCCAGTCGGGTTGCTGGTTTGTCGTCAGCTGTGCCCTGTCCCCTGTGCCTGATATTCCCTGCTTCCTATTGTGTTCCCTGTGCTAACTCTGCCTGTGAAACGGATTACTCTCTGCCTGCCGGATACCCCTGACCTCTGCTTGTTAAACGGATTACTCTCTGCCTGCCTGATACCCCTGACCTCTGCTTGTTAAACGGATTACTCTCTGCCTGCCTGATACCCCTGACCTCTGCTTGTTAAACGGATTACTCTCTGCCTGCCTGATACCCCTGATCTCTGCCTGTTACACGGACTTGCTCTTGCCTGATACCCCGGTCCTGATCTCTGCCTGAATAACGGACTTGCCCGACCTGATACCCCAGTTCTAGTTAACCACTTGTCTTGCAGCTTCTCCAGTGCCCAACGGCTACACGGACTTCCTTCAGGAATTCAGTCACCACCGGAAGCCCGTGCTTCCGCGTGCCCCCAACTCCCTGTATCAACTCCAGGGGTCGGGTGCGCGTGGTCGTAAGGGCGAGCCGCTCTCGGCATCTCGGCCTCGGTGAGTATAGTCCGTGACACCCACCCCACCCCCCACCCCAACAGGGCTGCTTAAAAAGAAAGAAAGAAAAACTGACACCATCTACTCCCACCCACCCCCCCCCCCACACACACACACACAAAGAAAGAAAGTGTAAAATATATATATATATATATATATATATATATATATATATATATATATATATATATATATATATATATAAAATAAATTGTAAAGAAAAAGGAAAAAAAACTACTGACACAGTCCACGCCTCATGAGTGCCACCTATTAGCCTATTAGTGCCCATCAGTGCTGCATATTGGTGCCACTGTCACATGACATTAAAAAAAAGTATTGGTATCGGCGAGTACTTGAAAAAAAGTATCGGTACTACTATTAAAGTGGTATCGGTGCAACCCTGGTAAATATGTATATAAAATATTACACTAATTTAGTTTTTAAATCACTGTCTATAGATATTGTGGGTGTATATGTCAAATTTGGAGAGTCTGTGAATTGTGAATAGGATGCTTCACGTGTAGTTTAGGTTTGCATCTTCTGCCCTTGAATAAGTGTTTTACAGCCAGGAATTTCTCTTTTACTTTTTACTTTCTGAATTCAAAATAAAAAGCACAAATAAGATCCTGAAGCTGAATATAAGTCTAATATTTACTTTTACTTTTCTAGGTGATAGTATTTCAAGGAGTGATGAGCTCAGAAGAAGATGTGAAGAACTGGAAGCTCAGCTGAAGGACAAAGAAACAGAGAACAACGAGTTGTTAAAGGAGTTAGAGCAGAAAAATGCTATGATTATGGTACTTGAAAATACTATTAAAGAAAGAGAGAAAAAATACTTAGAAGAACTAAAAGTTAAAAGCCATAAATTGAATATGCTATCTAGTGAACTGGAGCAGAGGGCCAGTACTATTGCCTATCTCACATCACAGCTGCATGCTACCAAAAAGAAGCTGCTCGGTACCAGTGGGGCCCCTGAGGCAGCCCCTCCTGGCAGCCCAGTAACATCTAGTTACAAGCCATCTCCTCCCAAAGAAAAGCAACCAGAGACTCCAAGAAGAAGAATGAAGAAGAGTCTGTCCACACCACTCAATGCTGACTTTGCAGAGGTCTACAGACTAGGGGCAGATGGTCGAAAGATAATGTTGCGTGAACCTGTGGATGCCATGCCAGACCCTACTCCCTTTTTATTGGCAAGACAGTCAGCAGACACACAGATCATAAAAGAAAGGCCACTTGTCATTCCTCCAATTCGCTCTGACTCTAGTAGTCCAGCTAAAGAGAAGAAGCAGAAGGCCCATGTTGGAGTTGCACATCGAATTCCCCACGCCACTTCTGTTCAGAGTCAGGTTGGACCTCAGCCAGAAGTTGAAACCTTAGCAGTGGATCAAGTCAATTCAAGCAAAGTTGTTAGGAAGCACTCAGGAACGGACAGAACTATTTAAATATAATTATGTAATTATGATAACATCTTAAAAAAATATTTGGCTTTTTATGCACTGTGTGACCATATAAGATTAAGATGAATACAGGAGGTAGATTTGATTTTTTACATTTTGCTAATATCTTCAATCCCCTGCATGCCAAATGTAAGCAGATTTGCTGATAAAATGCTGCTGTCCTGGGACTCCAATGGCACACCGAATAAGTGCTGTGACAAGATATCAGCCTATATAAAGCTTGCTCCAGTCTTTTCAACTTCTAGCCAAGTATGTTGACAAAAAAAGCACACCTGCAAAGTTGCCACTTGTACAATACTGTATCTGAACACACCAATATAAGTCTGACGAGCTACATAAGGCTGTTAATACATAATGCTCAATAAGTATCTAGTCTGTACACTGTATAACAACGCCTATACTTTAATTGGCAGCACTGAAAAGAAAGCAGTTATCTTGTATATATCTGATTTTATTTAATAATACCCAGTACTCTCACTGATTCCAATACAGTGTCTATCTTTTAGAGTGTTTGTTTATAGGTTTCTTCTAAGTAAACTATAAGCTAATTGCCAATTAAATATGTCTCTTCACTGGTGATGCTCTTCAGGCTTGGTCTTTAAATAGCAAATTACTATAATGGAGAGAATATATTACATAGTTACATAGTAGGTTAGGTTGAAAAAAGACACAAGTCCATCAAATCCAACCTATGTGTGTGATTATATGTCGGTATAGAATAAAAAAGGAAAAACATTTATTTTTAAAGTGAAGCTCTAAGCAATCATACCAACAAACCTTTCTCTGGTTCCCACTTATAATTTAAATGATAGGATTATTTTTGTTTTATATACACGAGTGTCTTTTTTTACCAAAATTTTCAAGCCTGTGATGTCATTACAGGATTCTAAGTCTTCCTTTCTTCAGACGCAGTCAGTGGGAGGAGTAAGCAGAAAAGCAATTGGCAGGTGAATGAGCTGTGCTTTGGGTAGCTGCACGGGGAGGTGACAGGGGAGCAGAGAACTTCCCCGTCATCACTTTAGCAAATTTTTGTGACATTGCTGCCAGCACAACACTTTATATGAGGCCATAATTGGAGTACATGTTTACAGTAAACAAGTTTGCATTCCACCTTTGTGTTGCAGGGACCCTGAAGTATCTTTGTTGCTATGCAACACAGCATGTTTCTCTCCGGCAGTATAGAGAGGCAGGAAGGGACAGGATCAGTCATACAGGTTGCAGATTTCTGCACAGAAAAAAATCTACACATGATGTCAGTGCTGTAGTGCAAACAGGCCACATAGAGAACAATTGTTTTCTTTGTGTCATTGCAGAAACAGGTGTAGAAAAACTCCCGTCCTTACACGTGGTGTGAACGAGGCCTTAGAGTGGTGGATGAGGTACTGGTCATTAAGAAGGGCAGCTTCATCAACCACCCTGTTTTCTATGTGTCGTAAAGTAAACTATAAGGGTGGTGCTGAGAGGACCGGTTACCCTGTTTTTAAGAAGCAGCCATCAGTAACCAGTCAAGGCAGTTTGTTGCAAATAGCGCTCATGATGTGAAAAAAACAATAAAATCTTGCTGCAGGGAAACTTTGGACTATGTCCTTTCCAGGTAAAGGTTTTCTTTTGTAATTGTAATTACAATACACAGTATTCTCGGCTTTGTTACTTTCTGTCTGTCGGGGAGAATTTAGTAAAGTGATAAAGACACATTTTTGGCGGTAGTTTCCTTTTCAGCATTATCAACAGCGGTGCAAATGCTTGCCTAATTTAGGCGTGCATTTACATCTAGTAAAGAAGTAATGGCTGCACATCGATGAAAGTCCAATTGCCATTTATTAATCACAGAGATGGCATCAAAAGACACTAATACAGTCTTGTAGACTCGTTTCACACAGTACAATTGAGAATATGGGGAGGAGGGGTTTGGGACTTTAAATGAGGCACATATAGATGTGTCTCCATTCTTGGTTTAAGTACACAAAAGGGAAATTGGGACATTAGATGAGGCTATTGACTAGTGGAGGTTAGGCTGTAAAGCATTTGATTAACATCATTGGATAAATAAATACATGACAATTATGCAAAGATAAAATAATATCATTTATATACACATACACGGACAAGAATAAAACGGCATACATTTTGGCTTCGTAACATGAGATGAATTGATAAATGTTTTCCATAAATTCATATATATACAGACATATTATCTGAGCGGCACATTGCAATATTATGAAAGATATATAAATGGTGTCAATATCATTGGTTGTCAATAGTGGATCTAGATTGTTTTCTATTAGCAGGCATATGACTGCATCCTAGATGTCCAACGTGTTTCATGTATAGCACACTTCATCAGGGGCAGATGCTCGAACGTATCTACAAAATATAGGATATAATTAGTCTAATATGGCACTGGGAATAACAGGAACAGGCAAATTGCCAATCTTGGGTGCTTACATGAAATGAAGTACATTGATGTAAGGTGAGTATGGAGCCAGGGCCAGAGAGGTTTGTCTCTCCCCGGAGCTGAGGTAGTCTGAGCCTGCGCACACACAAGGTCCCCAGAACACAGATCACCAGTCCTCATAGTGTGTGTAAGTGAGCGGGAATGAGACTATTCAACAGCTCTATGCTAAATAAAAATAATATCCATGAATGATATAATATAGTGAGTTGAAAATAAATAGTTAACTAAGACCATAGTAACAATAAAACCAGGTGCAAGTGAAGTTAGAGAACCACAAAACCAGGGAGACAAGAATAAGGAGAGAAATATGCAAAAACCATGACCAGTTTAAAGGCATCAAGACACAGTAAGAAAAAAATGACTAATTAAAAATGGTATTGTGAAGGGATAGCATGATAATGACCTGGGATGTGTGCATAAGATCAAGGAGTTTGTGTAAGGTGCAGCCTGTCCAAATGTGTAGTAGGGAGAACTGTGTTTGATGAGATGCTATATATGTGCCCCAACAAGCACACGGACCACCACCAGCGTCATGCTGTCACGGCATATGCGGGGAGGGGCCAGCGACCCGCATGGTAATCGCTGCCGTAAACAACGCCCATGTGTCCCATGGGGGGAATTGGGCGGCTTCCCTCAGTGAATCGGCGCCAAGTACCGTGTCTGCTGCGTGACGTCAATTTCAGGCGTCATGGCGGCAGCACGAGTTCTTCCATCGTAGCAGGCACGGTTGGGACACATGGGCGTCAGATATGGCGGTGATTACCGTTCGGATCGGTGGCCCCTCCCCGCGTATGCCGTGACAGCGTGACGCTGGTGGTGGTCCGTGTGCTTATTGGGGCGCATATATAGCATTTCCCCCAGACACAGTTCTCCCTACTACACATTTGGACAGGCTGCACTTTACAGAAATTCCTTGCTCTTATGCACACATCCCAGGTAATTATAATGCTATCCCTTCACAATACCATTTTCAATTAGTCATTTTTTTCTTACTGTGTCTTAATGCCTTTAAACTGGTCATCTTTTCTGCATATTTCTCTCCTTATTCTTGTCTCCCTGGTTTTGTGGTTCTCTACCATAACTTCACTTGCACCTGGTTTAATTGTTAATATGGTCTTATTTAACTATTTATTTTTCAATTCTCTATATTTGAATACTATATCATTCATGGATAATATTTTTATTCAACATAGACCTGTTGAATATTTTCATTCCTGCTCACCTTCACACGCTATGAGGACTGGTGATCTGTGTTCTGGGGACATTTTGTGTATGCTCCACTGGTGCGCAGGCTCAGACTACCTCAGCTCCCAGGAGAGACAAACCTCTCTGGCCCTGGCTCCATACTCTACTTACATCAATGTACTTAATTTCATGTAAGCACCCAGGATTGGCAATTTGCCTGTTCCTGTTATTCCCAGTGCCATATTAGACTAATTATGTCCTATATTTTGTAGATATGTTCGAGCATCTTCCCCTGATGAAGTGTGCTATACACAAAACGTGTTGGTCATCTAGGATGCAGTCATATGCCTGCTAGTAGAAAACAATCTAGATCCACTATCGACAACCAATGATATTGACACCATTTATATATCTTTTATAATATTGCAATGTTCCACTTAGATGATATGTCTGTATATATTTATCAATTCATCTCATGTTGCGAAGCCAATATGTATGCCATTTTATTCTTGTTGTTAATGCCCTATGTGTATGTGTAAATAAATAATATTATTTTATTTATCTTTGCATAATTGTCATGTATTTATTTATCAATTATGTTAATCAAATGCTTTACAACCTAACCTCCACTAGTCAATAACCTCGTCTAAAGTCCAAATTTCCCTTTTATGTACACACAGTACAATTGTGCTTAATCATTACCTGTAATGATTAACCAATTCCCGCCCGGCCTATAGCAGATTGACGGCCAGGCGGTGGTTCTGTTATCCTGACTGGGCGTCATATGATGTCCAGCAGGATAACATGCCGATGCGCACGGCGATCGCTAGTGCGGCGTGTCAGTCTGACACACCGCATCTCCAATTGTGGTAAGGAGCCTCTGACAGAGGCTTCTTACCACGTGATCAGCTGTGACCAATCACAGCTGATCATCGCGTGAACCAAGAAGTTGCGGTAAACGGCATTCCTCGATTTGCGCTGACAGGGAGAGCCGATTGGCGGCTCTCCCTGTCAGGGGGGGGGGGTCTGTGCTCATAATCAGCACAATGATTAGCAGCACAGCCCCATAAGATGTGCCCATCAGCTGCCAGCAGTGCCCCAATAATAAAGTCTGTCCGTGCCCACCACAGTGCCAATCAGAGCCCATCTCAGTGCCCAGCAGTAACACCTGTCAGTACCTCATCAGTGCCATCTGTCAGTGCCGCCTGTCAGTGCCCATCAGTGCTGCATATTAGTGCCTCCTTTCAGTGCCCATCAATTCTACATATCAGTGCCCGTCTGCCATGACAGAAACCAAGAAAAATGTTTTTTGTTTTTTTTTTAAACGGTCTTTTTTAGTTTAGCAGAAATTAAAAACTGCAGAGGTGATCAAATATCACCAAAAGAAAGCTCTATTTGTGGTAAGAAAATGATAAAAATTTAGTTAGGGTACAGTCTTGCATGACCGTGCAATTGTCATTCAAAGTGCAACAGTGCTGAATGCTGAAAATTGTCCTGTGCAGGAAGGGGCGAAAGTGCCTGGTATTGAAGTGGTTAAGCACAATTTTACTGTGTGAAACACATCTACAAGACTGTGAATTGGTGTCTTTTCTCAGTGATTAATAAACGGCAATTGGACTTTCATAGATGTGCAGCCATTTCTTCTTTACTTCATGTATCCACGGAGGCGGGCCGGGGCTAGCACTTGATTGGAGTTCTTGTCAGGCATAGTATATTCACCTGGAGTGGCGAGTTCTACATTTCTACTATGCATTTACAAAAATAACAAGGAAAAAGAGATTCCCCAAAAGAAGGCAAAAACCCAAACACGATCTGTCAAAAAACAATATATTTATTAGGCTATAAACACCACACAAAGATACAAAATATAGGAAATTATGGGCAAATCAGGGAAGATATCACATGACTAATTAAAATTGATAACGTTATCATTAAAAACAACGGAGCCGCGGCCAAGCATACCCCATACACACACCAATCACAGCAGCAGATTCTGACTAGATCGACTAGTATTAGATAGTGTGAGACCTCAGATTAGTCCAAGTATAGACGGTGTGGCGGTGTAGGGGTAGGGTGGATGAATGTAGATTGGCTTGGTAATATTGCAGGGAGGTTCAGTAGTTTGAACACAATTGAGAAATTGATACCAGTCCGGGAGCTAAACAATGGCATATATAGGCTGACCACAATGACCGGCAAAACCTATTGAGGCAATAGTAACTCAGGACAATCAAGCAAACAGTTCATGTAGATAGCAAGCAGTAGGGGGAGCAAGTACGGCAAGGCTGTACTGATATCATAAATTGGAGTGATACATCTCTCACCAGGTGGATCAGCAGCTCACAAGATCACAGGCTCTACCCCGAGTGGTCATTTGTAGGCGAAGAATGTTGCGTTTGCTTGTGCCGTCAGATGAAGAGAGTCCCGCTGTGTTAGCGCCTTCTATCAGATGGTATGAGCCGGTCGTCAGCTGTTAGTTCCCGGTGAAACATTCAAACGCCCTATGCTCGCGGCTCCGAGATGACGTGCTGACGTCACGTGCTGACGCGTTTCACCAGCCAATCAACGCTGGTTTCCTCAGAGCAAAGGAGGGGTCCGTGAGCGAAGGTTAAATAGACTAACCAATATAGGGTGTAGTTACATCAAGTGTCCACCAGATATCGCACACAGTCACCACTCATCACAGACATTTCAGCAAGAGCAAGAAACTCGCAAATGGCTTCACAAAAATGGCTGCAGTCACTTATTCAAAGAACATGCACCTCAAGCTATAATATATCATGATACAAAGAAGCCTTTGATGGAGGTGGGTATGTACAATTACATGGAGACCAAATAAAGCGAAAAAACAAGAAATAAGGACAAAAATAAAGCAAAAGTAAAGCATGACCAATTGAAGCACCAGTATAACGCTAGAAAGTCGCTTAAGGACAAAAAACAGGAAAAACTATTATTATAGATGGTTACTGTAGGGGAGGTCAATTAAATCATTTCTCCAAAAAGGACTGGAGGCTACATTCGGTATTTAACCCATTCGGGGCCATCGCCTCCAGATAATAGGTCCACATCTTTTCCTTCTGAAGGAGAATGGTGTCGAAATCGCCACGTCTTGTAGGTAAATTCAACCTATAGATGCCTTTTACCATTAAACCCTTTAAATATATTGTTTTTTGACAGATCGTGTTTGGGTTTTTGCCTTCTTTTGGGGAATCTCTTTTTCCTTGTTATTTTTGTATGCCTTATAAGGCGACCCAAACTGCACCCACCACTTTTTGGATGAATATCTGTCTTTACTCAATTAACTAATTTAACCTGGTGGTTGATCCGGGCTAAAATCACTTTCTCCTACTATGCATTTACATCACTGTTGGTAAGATTACCGATATGTGTGACAAAGTCAGGTGTTTTTTTCTATTGCCACTTCAAGAATCTATGCTGCTATAGCATAAAGTTCTTAAAGAATTGCTGCCAGTTCACAGGTGAGGAAACTGGCAATAATTAGGACCATCTTTGAGCTGGCATACCAAGTATGCCAATACTCAGAGTGGGGTATGTCTGCTGAGAAGCTGTCATACATGGGACAGCTTCCTGCACAGTACTGTATCCTTGACCCCATTTAGCCATCAGCTGGGGCATTTTCTGTCCGAAAGCTATGTAAACAAAGAGATAAAGGTGAGTTCATTACCCAAGTATCGCAATGTCCATAATTGGGAAAAGGCTTGTCACTGGGTGGATGAAGCTTGGTGGGGAAATGAGAGAGTGCATGGATACTTAGACCTCATTATGAGCACCAACGGGTTCATGTACCTACACACTCCAAAATAATGTGCATCCTTATCTACAATCTACAGCTCTCAGAGCAAAATTCAATTATAAACGCATAACCACCTCACTATATGTACATAAATAAAATAAGAAAGATATCAAATTTAAAAAAACAATACAATACTGTATATCTAAGTGGTAAAATCACAAATTAATTCAGTGTTTATTAAAACAAGTGGTACAAAATCATACCTTTATAACCTCTCTTGGTGACATATAGTGCTGAAGAAATGTGGGGGAAAAAAAGGCACTCAACTGTATGACTGCAGCTGTCTCCTGCTGGTTCTAAGCCCAAAAGCTGAACAATCACATGACTGTCAGTCACCACTCTCTGCTCTGCCACTCTTGCGCTAACTGGATCACCGGGCTATGTAGGGGGTGAGAGCACCTGGCTCAGGCTCTCAGTGGAGCGCTGAGAGGCTGAGCCAACTGCCATTTAGGCATCTGGAGGGATCCTAACATTATTGTTAAGATACATCCAGAGACTGGAGCCGCTCTGTGGGTTACACTGTTAACTGAGTCTGGGTCACAGGAGTGCAAAAGTAAATGCAGTCCTGTGACCCTCAAGAGAAGTACAACCAAAAAAGCTTTGCCATACTTCTTTTAACAAAATTCATATACATCAAAAAAATCCATAACAACATTAGTGTCCATTAGAAGCAAAAATGTGCAAAAAATCTACTCTTAAAAAGTACTGGTGCTTCACACCATTAAAAGTGCACTCCTTTTTTTCTAGTAAACTATCAGAAATCAGAGGCGCTGAACATATCTATGCCGACCTCTTTATCTACACTACTTCGGGTTGATTTCCCTTTCAAATGGACCACATCGCACATAAAGTACCCGGGCATCCTTTTACCCAGTAGGATAGAAGATATTTTCTCATTAAACTTCCCTCCTCTTCTGGCAGCCATAATAAAATACCTTCGTCCTGGCAACAGCTTATTCTCCTGGTTTGGACAGTGCAGCATAGTGAAAATGAATATTATGCCCTGTCTGCTTTACTACTACCAGGCCCTGCCCATTCAGGGCCCGAGCTTCTCCTAAGGGCAGTGAACCAAGCTCTTGTTACTTTTCGATGGGCCCTGAAACCTCCTTACCTGGCACAGTCAATTCTGCAATCACCAAAGCTACTGGGTGGCATGGCTTTGCCGGATGCCAACCTATACCACATGGCTTGTCATTTGACATGCGCCCTGGATTGGTGTCGCCGTGGCCCTCTTAAATAGTGGGTACAAGTGGAGCAGATCCTAGCAGGGATTTTGCCAAAATCGGTGCCATGCTGCCAAATACGCCTAGCCGAATTTTACGGTGGGAGAGACATGGCGGATATGTCTGAAGGTGTTCCGCGACTTTTCTCTCGCTCCGACCCCTTCGTCGCTCAGCCCTATAGTGGGCAACCTTGCTTTCAGCCCTGCCCTCCATGACTCTAGATTCCAGGAATTGAAAGTGGTAGGGTGATCCCAGGCCCGTCATTTTATTGGCAATGGACAATGGATGACAAGACAGCGAATCATTGATGACCCGGCTCTTGCGGGCCTATCTTTCTGACAAAAATTACAGTTGGCCCACTTCATTGGCTCTTTAACCCCTCCAGAAATCTTTCAGAGACGCCTTACTACCTTTGAACCATTATGTCTAGAACAGTCTCCACTGCGTCACGCGGTCTCTCAGACCTACCAATTGCTGATAGCTCCGCCACCGGACTTCAGACCTCCTTATATCACCAGGTGGGAACGAGAGTTAGGGCTACATCTTACAGAGAAACAAGTGGAAAAAATTCTTCCATTCTCTTACAAAACTTCTATTTGCGCTAAACACCAGGAGGCTTGTTTTAAGGTGCTGATCCAGTGGTATTATACGCCGGTGAAAATTCATAGGATGTTCCCTCAATGTTCGGATCTTTGTTGGAGATGTGGGGAGGAGTCCGGTTCTCTTCTTCACATCTTTTGGTCTTGCCGTTTCCTGCAGTCCTACTGGACAGAGGTCCACCACATAACCCAAAAATTCACTGATCGGGAGTTATAGTAGGATCCTGCGTTTGTCCTCCCGCATCACCACAGGATTCCGAGTAAGATCTACAGGATATCCATTCTACCTCTCCTCGTCTCCTGCTCATAGCAGCGAAGAGCTGCATCCCGCTGTTTTTCGAAGCAGACACAGCCATCGCCAGTTGCCGTCTGGTTGAAAAGACTAGCCGAAATCAATGCCATGGAGGACCTGGTGGCCACGGAGAGAGGCCTTTGTGAGAAATTCCTCGGAAAGAAAAAAAAATTGGCACAAATTTGTCTATTCTGAAGAGTACGTGGAGCTGGTGACTTAAACCCCCTGTATTGGAGACTATACTGCTGGATCCCCAGCCCCCCCCCCGCCCCCCTTCTTCTCTCTTCTTACTGCTTTTCTCTTGCTGCAAAGCCCCTTGGGTGATTTATGCTCGCTCTTTATTCCTGTTAAACAGTGTCCACTGTAAAATGCCATGTGGGATACAGAGACTTCCTAGATCCTGATGCTCATTCTCATCTTCATTTACATGTTTACTTTTTTATACGCAATGGCTTTTGTGGTGAAGACTTATTTTTGGAAGTGCTCCATTGCATACACATCAATGTTGTGGTTTCCGTATTTACCGTATGCTCTTTTAAAATAAAGTATTAAAAAAAAAACTGCATTCCCAGTGGCTTATAATCACTCATCAGATATGTTTGACCTCTCATTATAGGATGGTCAAACAGGGCTGTGTAATGATTTTAGATAAGCAAGGAGATGGTTGGCTACCTTTTTGTTATTCCCTCCTTGATCTTATAAAGTGGTTGTAAAGACTGAAGGGTTCTTACCTTCATGCATTGGCTTCTGCTGCTGTCAGTCAAAACCATAGGGGATAGGGGTCGGTGCCAAGCCACACTGTGTGTGTCAAAGGACACACACAGCCTGGCCTGGGAGTGCCCCCCATAGCAAGTGGCTTGACAGGTGTCCGGAAGCCCTCTTAAAGGTCCCGCCTTGCAACCAGCTAATGCTGCCATGTCTATTTGTCAGATCAATGCTAACTGGACAAGACAAATGAACAGAGACCAGTAACCTTTCAGCTGATGCCCTCTTTATTGTTTTGTGTTGACACGGTCTAGAGAATGCAATTTGCCAAGTCTCTAGAATAGCCTTTATCACTGCATTTGCACAGGAGTGTGTGGTTAAAAACTTGGTCTGCTGAACCTGCTTGTAAAAAGTCTTCTACACATGCCTTTTGACAGTGAACTCCTAGTTGGAGAATCCCTTAAATCAAAAAGACAATGGGGCAAAGATGCACCTGTCCCACAAGAAAAAGCCTAATGCCGCGTACACACGAGCGGACTTTACGGCAGACTTTGCCTGGCGGACGGGATTTCGTCGGACAATTCGATCGTGTATGGGCTCCAGCGAACTTTGTTTTCTCAAAAGTTGGACGGACTTAGATTTGAAACATGTTTTAAATCTATCCGTCGAACTTAAGTCCGGTCAAAAAGTCCGCTCTTCTGTATGCTAGTTCGACGGACAAAAAGCCACGTATGAATTCGACGGACTTTGGTGGATTGTGTGTAGGCAAGGCCGTTCATTCGGAAAGTCCGTCATAAAGTCGGTTGAAAAGTCCGCCGGGCAAAGTCTGCCGTAAAGTCCGCTCGTGTGTACGCGGCATAAGTCTCTTACTCTTTATGGCTACTACTACTTCATGTTAACAAAAAAGTTACTTTTGCTCTTCTCAGGCATCAACTTCCAAACCTTGGTTGAACACTTCCTTTCGTCGTAAGCCCTGGAATCCACTAAGCCTGCCCAGAAGCCCTCCTCACAATGCAGAGGCGGCCCCGCACTTAGGAGTGGCGGGACATCTGCTGGTGTTTGCACCAGTCTGGATCCAAGATAGATTGGACCCAGAGGTCCAGAACGTCATTTCAAAGGGATGCAAAATAGAGTTTGTATCTCTGCCCCCCCCAATCTGCCTTATGCCTTCCAATCAGACAGCCTCAGACCGAAAGAAGGTAGATTTAATGATTGCTTTGCACCAACTTCAGGCACAAAGAATGGCTGTACCAGTTTCTCTTTTTAGAAGATAAGCTTCAAGGTTTCAATTCAAACTAATTTCAGATTCAGTAGGGACTGCCACCCAATGTTGGACTTAAAATCTCTGAAGAGAGTTTTTTTCATGTACCAAAATTACGGATATAATCAAGAAGTTCTGTCATTGCTTCTTTCAGACAAGGGGAATTCCTGGCATCAGTAGACATACAAGATGCCTATCTACACATTCCCACTACACTCATGCCCTCACATCAATATTTTTTGTGTTTTGCTTTGGAAGGCCAACGCTTCCAATATGTAGCACTACCATGTGGGATACCATCTGTACCCAAAGTGTTGGTCTTCTGCAAACTCAGGGCATTCATGTCACAGGCTACCTGGACAACCTCCTACTGAAGGGCTCCTCAGCCACAACCGTTTCCACCAAATTCCAAAGGACTATTCGGTTCCCTCCAACCTTTGGCTGGATATTCAACTTTCTAAAGTCTGCTCTACAGCCCTCACACAATCTGGAGTAATGGGGTCTAATCTTGGACACAGCCCAAACCACAATTTTCCTTCCTCAGGAGATGGTTGCTTCCCTAAATCCCCACACAAGGATCTTCCGATCAAAACAGTAATCCCTGAGCTTGCTTCTGCATGAGGGTTTTGGGCTTGAAGATCACCTCCTTCAAGACAGTTCCCTTTGCCCAGTTTCACTCCAGTCCTTTTCAATCCAACATACTCATAACAGGGAACAAGCAAATCCTTGGATTGTCAGGTGCTTTTTTCCAGCCAGACAAAGCTCTCTTTGACATGGTGGATCTCCAATCCTGGCCTGGAATAGGGAAAATCTTTCCTTCACATACGCTGGAAGGTGGTGACTATGGGTGCCAGCCTTACAGCCTGTACGTTTACAATTCCTTGAATGTCTAATTCCTACCATCAATATTCTGGAGAACTGTCTAGAACATAGTCTGAGGACTGAGAGCTATCAGACTATGGGGTTTATTTACTAAAGGCAAATCCACTTTGCACTGCAAGTGCGCTTCGAGGTGCAGTCGCTGTAGATCTGAAGGAAAGATCTGAAATGAGGGGAAGCTCTGCTGATTTCTATCATATAATCACGTACTTACAAAAATGCTGTTTTTATTTTCCTTGCATGCCCCCCTCAGATCCACAGCGACTGCACTTCCAAGTACACTTGTAGTGCAAAGTGGATTTGCCTTTAGTAAATAAACCTCTATGTCTATAACACTGGACCTTCCTTCTGCACCCAGTGAAGATACAATGATCTACATAAACCATCAAAAGGGTACTAGAAGTCAATCTGACCCAAAAAAAAAAGGCTGATAGCCTCTTTCCAGCTATCTCAGCCATTCACATCCCTAGAGTAGACCTGTGGCAGGCGGGCTTCCTAAGCCATCAACGCCTAGAATCGTAGGAGTGGCCTCTGCACTTTGAGAACTTTCAAATTCTCTGTTAAAGGTGGGGAAATCCAGATGTGGATATCCTGGCCTCCAGGTTCAACAACAAGCTGAACAAATTTGTAGCCAAGACCAGGGAGCCTCTAGCCTTCACAGCAGATCTCAGGTGATTCCTTGAACTCAGTTTCTCAATATTCAAGCTGGTTCCTGTCTTCCCTTGAGTTCTGTGCAAGATAGAGAAGGATTAGGTTCCTGTGATTTTCATCCAACTAAGTTGGCCAGGAAGGACATGGTACACAGACATACTAAGACTAGTGGAGAAGCCTTGGTCTCCTCCAAACAGAGCAGATTACTGGCCCAAGGCCCCCTATTCCAGTATTCTAGAGGGAATATTCTGTCACTTATATTTTAGCCTTTCCTCAGTCTGGTGTTGACCATTGTTTGGCCCTCAATACCCTCAAGGGACAGGTTTCTGCCTAACCCATTCTATTCCAGAAACCTCTTGCCTTGTAATCCTTAATCAAGACTTTTTCTTCAGAAAGTTGCATATATAAATCCCCCAATTCGACCTGTGTCACCTTGTGATCTCAACCAGGTACTCTGTGTACTTCAGAGACCTTCATTTAAACCAGTTAGGCTGCATTCACACTACAACTTTTTGAATCACGGGCAGATCTTCCCGCGAATTGACAGCGCTGACGTGTGAATGACAAAATGCGGAACTCACATTTGAGATGCCATTCATTTGAATGACACCTCAAATCACGGTGCGTGCCTGCTGTGATTGTTGCGCTGCAATCACGGTAACTAGTATTGCGGGAGGCATGTCACCCCAAAGTAGCTCCTGAACTTTTTTTGGGCGGCATGCGTCCCGCGATGCGGGTTGCCGCGATTGCAGCACAATTTATCGCGCGACAATCACACCAGACCCGCACCACGATTTGAAGTGTCATTCAAATGAATGGCATCTCAAATGCAAGTTCTGCATTTTGTCATTCACAAATCAGTGCTGTCATATTGGGGGCAGGTCCGCAGAAGATCTGCCCGCGATTCAAAATGTTTAGTGTGAATGCAGCCTTAGAGATATTCCACTTGTAAGGATGTGTTCCTGGTAGCCGTTACATCTGTTAGGTGTATTTTTGAGTTGGCAGCTCTTTCCTGTAAAGAGCCCTTTGCACAAAAAGTGGTCTTGAGACTAAAACCTTTCTTTCTAAAGTCATCTTTTCTTTCCATCTCAATCAGGACATTATTCTTCCTTCCCAAGGTCTACCTGGCAGACACAGCCTCTATACACAATATTGAGCCCTTATTTGTCCTTCCTGTGGGCCCTCGTAGAGGGCATCCTGCTTCCTGCTCCACCATTGCCAAGTGGATCAGGCAACTTATTCGCATGGCCTACGCCTTAAGAGTTCCTCCTTATCCCTATGAGAGCTCATTCCACTAGTGCTGTTTGTGTCTCTTGGGCTGTTCAGCATCAAGCATCTGCTCACCCAATATTTGTAGGGTCGTGACCTGGTCCTCTGGTCACATGTCCTCCAAGTTCTACCAAGTAGATGTTCGGGCCTCTGCTGATGTGAGTTTTGACCGCAAGGTGCTTCAAGCTGTCATCCGAGTGTTTTTGTTGGGGTTCTTTTAATTCTTGTTGGTCTATTGGCAGTGTCTGTTTGCTGTGCTGTTACCCAGCCGTCAGTTTTTTGCTTGGGTATGTCCCATGGTCTATGAATACAAGTCCTTTGCCCTGCACTGTATTACGATATTTTGAATTTTGACTTATCTGTATTTTTTTTTATTTTGGAGTACAGTACAGAACACAAGCACCTAGGGATGCTAGCAAGTTTTTTTTACCAGTGTCCAATCACCTTAAGGTAGCCTGCATTTAACTCATGGTCTATGAATACAAGTCTTTAATCCTATACTGTACTCCCAGAAAAGGAAGGTAAGTTCAAATTCCTATAATTCTGTCTACTGCTTGTAGATTCAATGTATGCAGTCACATCCTCAAATTATTATGTATTCTAGAACTGATTTTGCCATTGCGCAATTTGTTCTATCTATTGTTACCGTTAAATGCTGTATGGTATGATTACTGGCACCTGTAATACCCAAATGCATGTAATTTCACTAAACATAACTGAAAAAGAAGATGGCTTTTTTTTCCACTCATGTAACACTTATAGACTTCATTGCAGTATTCCAAATTAAAAGAAGTTTTCAGAAACACTGGAAATCCACTATTTGTGACAACATATTACCACAGAAGGGTCTGATCGCTTACCTGCAATTAGAGTTAAAGCGGAACTAAACCAATCGATTTAATGGTTTCCCAAAGCAGTTACATTCAAGGCAAGCCATGAATAACTATCGCAGAAGCTTTACACAGTGCTTTTATGTGCATGAGGCAGTGCCAAATGGCAAGATGCAACCTACTTATCACATACATGTCCTCAGTGGCATCACTAGCGCCGGGCACCTGGGGAACATGTCCTGCGTCTGATCCTTGGAACCTCTGATCCTGAGGTTGCAATCCGCCTGTGACTTTGTTTCTTTGCATATTGATTGTGGCCACGCCCTTTTAACAATACTCCCAAGCCTGGTCATATACATTTTCTCCTGGAAGAAGCATGCATACAATAAACAGGCACCGATTCAAATTTATAGCTGGAGAGCTGCTGCCAACATTTGACCATCTGCCTGCCCACTAAAAATATGTTTTTGATTATTGCTATTGAGGAGTGGAGCAGCAAGGGTGATGATCAGGGGCACACTGAGCACCAAGTGTAAGGGTGAACACTGTCCACCAATGTAAGGCTGCATACTGACCATTAAGGGGACACACAAAGCACTGACTACCAATATAAGAGGATGCACTGAGCACCTGGTGCAAGAGGACACCAATATAAGGGTATGCACTGAGCATCTATGTGAAGAAACACACTGAGCACTGACCCACCACATGTACAGGAGTACACTGAGCACTGGCTGCCAATGTACGGAGGTACACTGACCACCAAATAAGGGGACACACCGAGTGCTAACTACTAGTTAGTGATTATGTTGGATTGTTAGGGGATCACTAAGCAGTGGCCACCAATAAGGGGATGTTCTGACCACTGAACACCAATGCAAGGGGGCACGCTGAGAATTAACAGGCATGCCGAGTACTGACCATCAATGTGGGAGGACACACTAAGCACTGACCACCAGTGTAAGGGTGCTCATTATGCACAGATCACTAATTAGGAAACACACTGAGCACTGCTAACAGGAGCACATTGAGCACCAGTGTAAGGGGGCATGCTGAATGAAGGTAGCACACTGACCACCAGCATAAGGGGATACTTACTCCTGACCACTGCACTCCATGAGTTGTGCTGTGCAACTGCAGTTTGACTGTTACTGATGTATATTATATATGAAAATATTCCTGACTGCTGCACTGCATATTCTACAGAATCCTAACTGCTATACACTGTATGCTATAAATAAAAGTAAGTGGTAATTGCGCTGTGTGACTAGGAAAAGGGGGAAGTGGAAGTGAGGGGGGGGGGGGAGGAAGGGCTAAGTGAAAAAGATGGAGAGGTGAAAACGGCCGAAGTTGATGCGGCCACAAATGCACTAAACAAACATACAATGAAAAGGCAAAAATACAAAGGGTAAAATACTATATAAATGGCAGAAAAGTATAAATGACAGTGAAACAATACTCCAACTAGTCCAAGTGAATAAGGGCTAGTACCAATACTAGCACATAGTGACAACTCAAAGGCTGAATGTGATAAGTCCAAATGGATAACCATATAGCAGTCCCACCACCAAACGAACAAAAAAAATCCAAAGGAAGGGAGAGATCTTCAGTGGAAACACCTCCGTGTTCACAAGCAGCTTACCTTACTGCTGTAAGGCATATAGCTTGTGCTTAATTGCAAAACACTATCAAGCATGGGTATCCCATCCAGTTGTTTAGGCGATTCCAGTGGTGGATATACAAGACGGTATATGAAAGAAAAGACATGAACAAAAAATAGTATAACTCCGTGATGACCAAAGTAGGAGGGGGGGGAGACACAGAAAGAGGGTGCACTCACTTTTAATAAAAGGGCATCAATCCACGAACGCTGAGTTCGTAAGCCTCAATGGATGTCACGTCATCGTCACGTCATCATCCTCTGATGAAGTCACGTGACGATACACGTCAGATTGGGATACTGTCACAAACTGACGGCAGGAGACGAGCTCGGCGCTCGTGGATGATTTGTACCATAGTTTACTTCTAAATGTGAGTTTACCATATTGTTTTTATCAATAAATCGTCTTTTATACGGGATTATGCTATGTGCGCATTCTCCCTATTTCACACCTACACTCACCCTATGTGACGAGCACTGAGGAGCGGGGATTGATTGAAGACATCCATTGAGGCATACGAACTCGGCGTTCGTGGATTGATGCCCACACTCATTTTATTAAAAGTGAGTGCACCCTCTTTCTGTGTCTCCCCCCCTCCTACTTTGGTCATCATTATACTATTTTTTGTTAATGTAATTTTTTTCATATATATGGAGTATTGTATCACTGTCATTTATACTTTTCTGCCATTTATATAGTATTTTACCCTTTGTCAGTATTTTTGCCTTTTCATTGTATGTTTGTTTAGTGCATTTGTGGCCGCATCCACTTTGGCCATTTTCACCTCTCCATTTTTTTCACTTAGCCCTTCCTCCCCCTCCCCCCCCCCCCTCACTTCCACTTCCCCCTTTTCCTAGTCACACAGCGCAATTACCACTTACTTTTATTTATACACTTTGTCTGTTTGGATCAGTCACACAGGTGTTGCAGCAGTGCTCCTTAGTTTAGACCCCCTTTTTTACAGCGCAGGAATTTTCCTATTTCACTCTGTATGCTATGTTGTATGTTACTTAGTCTTGATTTCTGCACTCCAGTTTACATAACCATGACCCCATGTACTCTATTTTCTTTTTAGTACATTACATTACCCCTGCAGTCTATATACTGTTTTGTATGTTTCACAAAAAAAGTGGGCACAATGGTCACACAGTCATGACTGCTAGTTACATAGTAGGTGAGGTTGAAAAAAGACACAAGTCCAACTATGTGTGTTATTATATGTGAGTATTACATTGTATATCCCTGTATGCTGTGGTCGTGCTTATCGAATAGTTTTTTTTAATTATTGATGCTCCCCACTGAAACCACTGTGAAGGGGAATTCCACATCCTAACTGCTCTTACAGTAAAGAACCCTCTATGCAGTTTAAGGTTAAATCACTATTCTTCAAATTTTAGTGAATGGCCACGTGTCTTATTAGTTACATAGTAGGCTATACTTTATATGCCATGTTGTATGTTACAAAGTCCTCTGGGCACCTCGGGTCTTTCACAATTCTAGCTCCCCCCCCCCATGCCCTGCCTTTCAGTTTTCTTATTCACAGTCAGCACAAGGAGACCTGCAGAGGCAGAGATTACACCACAGGAAGGCTCCCAGATGTTACTGCATACTTCATTGTCCACGTAAAAACCCAATTGGCACACACAGAGCTACACAGTAATGCTGACACAAGCATGGTATAAAGGAACAAAAAGCAGCTTCTTCTAAGTGTAGCAATAAGACATTTTAATAGATGAAATTAAAAAATGTAAGCACTCACAAACGAGCGATAAATTCCAGCATTAGTATATATGTATAGATCATCTGCGCTATCCCGGGATCATGCCTGGTCTCTCTGGCTGGAAATAGCGATCAGTGATCCGATCGCACTGGTGGTCCCCAGCACTTCCGGAAAGCTGGGATGACGATCAGCGGTACACAGAGACACTCCAAGTTGACGTCACGTCCGGGTACAGGGTCAGCGGGCGGTGCGCACGTTCGGAGCATGCATGCTTCTTCCTCAGGCTCTGCTGGGGGCCATCTTTGAATGGGTTATATACACTACATAACAAGGATTCTGAGTGGCTGAACGGAGCGGGTAACCATAGGAACACACACACACACACACACACACACACACACATATATATATATATATATATATATATATGTATATATATATATATATAATATACTGTATATGGGAGCGTTGAAAAGCTACAATACTTACAATCGACCAGTAGAGTCATAGATGCAAACAATTATATATATCTATCTATAAAAGAGTGAAAAACCTTATTAAAACCTTTACTAAAAAATTATATGTGATAATGCATATTAATATACACACAAAAAGACACACCCATATGTGACCGATGTACATAGTTAATGTGTTATTAATTTATTATTGAGAATTATGCTGATTTCCATCTGACTTTTTCTGACAGAAATTCTGCTTGTGTGTACACGCCATAAATTGTGAATTTTATATTCAGACCCAGGGCACAGCTATGGGGGCAAATTTTGCCTCCATCTATGCGAATCTCACTATGGGTTATTGGGAACATCTTCACCTCTGGCAGAATAACCCATATGCCTCGCATTTAGTAATTTATGGACGTTACATTGATGACCTGGTCATCATTTGGGATGGTACAGAATCCCTAATCACTGCATTTCTACAACATTGTAACACCAATACCATGGGTTTGTTCTTTACTTTGGTATCTGATATGAGTAAGCTTGCTTTCCTGGACCTGAAATTGTTCCATCATGACAACATCATCTGCGCACAGAACTATACTAAACCCACCTCTGGAAACTCTTATTTGCATCATAGGAGTTGTCATCACCCGCGTTGGGTTAATAACATTCCTAGGAGTCAGTTCTGCCGTCCTAAACATAACTGCACCCATACACAGGACTATTACACTCATGGCCAGTTACTCAAGACCAAATTTACAGAAAAAGGCTATCCCGACGATAGTGTTGAAAAGCATCTTGAACAATATCTCCATAAAGACTTAAGGAGTGATAGGGAGGCTAAAGCATTGGACAGTTCCCAACCAGTACGATTTGTCACACAGTTCCATGCACAATTTAGGAAAATGGAAAGGACCTTCTCAAAACTCTGGCCCATATTGAGTGAGTATCCTCATCTGAAATCCACACTTATTGATCGACCCTTAATCACATATAAGAGAGCAAAAAATATAAAAGCTCAAATAGCTCCTAGCAAAATAAAACCACTACGTCCCACTGTCAGTGCTCCCCTAATGTTCTTCACCATCAAGGGAATGTATCAATGTAAGAAACTGTTATGTCTTACGTGTAAACACATGACACATAGGGAAAAAGAATTTACATGCAAAGGGAGGCGGTACACCATACCTGACTTTTTTACATGTTCCTCAGAGTACGTAGTGTACTGTTTGACCTGTCCATGCGGCCTGCTGTATGTAGGTCGAACTATACGTACCCTTAGTAAAAGGTTTGGAGAGCATCGGAACTTTGTTGAAAAGGGTTTCGACAAACATAGTGTCCCGAGGCATTTCAAAGAGTTCCATAAGCAGTCATCATCAGGACTATGCGTTTGGGTTATACAGGCCATTCCCAACCATTTTCCCAAAGCTGAATGCTATAAGCGTTTATGTGAGAGAGAAAATTACTGGATCTACACTTTATCGCCTGGAGGCCTAAATGAAGGCATTGAAATTAATATTCTATTATAATCTCATCTGTTCTACATTCTGGGCTCTATAGCTCTCTCTCAACCATCCCCCTCCCCCCGCTATACCAATGACGAATTTAAAATCATTATCCCCCTATAAATAATATATACAACAAATTTTCTTTCCATAATTGTCCATTTAACAATTTGATTATTATAATTTTTTATATTACTATTATTTTTAATTCAGAAATTAATTGTATAATATTTAAATGTTTTAGCATCAAAGTACATTTCTTTTGGAAATCAGTATAATTCTCAATAATCAGTTAATAACACATCAGCTATGTACATCGGTCATATATGGGTGTGTCTTTTTGTGTGTATATTAATATGTATTATCACATATAATTTTTTTTAAAGGTTTTAATAAGGTTTTTAACTCTTTTATAGATATATATAATTGTTTGCATCTATGACTCTACTGCTTGATTGTAAGTATTGTAGCTTCTCAACCAATTAATTTTATTATTGCACTATTGGTAACCATTTTGATAGCATTGTCCTTAGCTCTTGGTATCGAGTTGTGTATATATATATATATATATATATATATATATATATATATATATATATATGTGTGTGTGTGTTCCTATGGTTACCCGCTCCGTTTAGCCACTCAGTATCCTCGTTATGTAGTATATATAACCCATTCAAAGATGGCCCCCAGCAGAGCCTGAGGAAGGAGCACAAATGCTCCAAATGCACCGCCCGCTGACCCTGTACCCGGATGTGATGTCACCTGTGTCTCTGTGTACCGCTAATCGTCATCTCAGCTTTCCGGAAGCGCTGGGAAGCACCAGGGCAGCCAGATCACGGATAGCTATTAGCAGCCAGCGAGACCAGGTATGATCCCAGGACAGCGCGGATGATCTATACATACAGTTGTGCTCATAAGTTTACATACCCTGGCAGAATTTATGATTTCTTGGCCATTTTTCAGAAAATATGAATGATAACACAAAAACATTTTTTTCATTCATGGTTAGTGTTTGGCTGAAGCCATTTATTATCAATCAACTTTGTTTAGCCTTTTTAAATCATAATCACAACAGAAACTACCCAAATTACCCTCAAAAGTTTGCACACCCTGGTGGTTTGGGCATGATAACATGCACACAAGTTGACACAAAGGGGTTTATATGGCTATTAAAGGTAACCATCCTTACCTGTGATCTGTTTGCTTGTAATTAGTGTGTGTGTATAAAAGGTCAGTGAGTTTCTGGACTCCTGACAGACCCTTGCATCTTTCATCCAGTGCTGCACTGACTTTCTGGATTCTGATTCTGAGTCATGGGGAAAGCAAAAGAATTGTCAAAGGATCTGCGGGAATGGGTAGTTGAAATTTATAAAACAGGAAAGGGATATAAAAAGATATCCAAGGAATTGAGAATGCCATTCAGCAGTGTTCAAGCTCTAATCAAGAAGTGGAAAATGAGGGGTCCTGTTGAAACTAAACCACTGTCAGGTAGACCAACTAAAATTTCAGCCACAATTGCCAGGAAAATTGTTCAGGATGCAAAGAAAAACCCACAAATAACTTCGGGTGAAATACAGGACTCTCTGAAAACATGTGGTGTGGCTGTTTCAAGATGGACAATAAGGAGGCACTTGAAGAAGGATGGGCTGCATGGTCGAGTCACCAGAAGAAAGCCATTACTACGCAAATGCCACAAAGTATCCTGCTTACAATACACCAAACAGCAAGGAGACAAGCCTCACACCTTCTGGCACAAAGTCATTTGAAGTGATGTGACCAAAATTTAGCTTTTTGGCCACAACCATAAACGCTACATTTGGAGAGGAGTCAAGGCCTATGAGGAAAGGTACACCTTTCCTACTGTGAAACACGGAGGTGGATCGTTGATGTTTTGGGGATGTGTGAGCTACAAAGGCACAGGAAATTTGGTCAAAATTGATGGCAAGATGAATGCAGTATTTTATCAAAAAATATTGGAGGAATATTTGCATTCATCAGCCAGGAAGCTGCACATGGGATGTACTTGGACATTCCAACATGACAATGATCCAAAACACAAGGCCAAGTCGACCTGTCATTGGCTACAGCAGAATAAAGTGAAGGTTCTGGAGTGGCCATCTCAGTCTCCTGACCTTAATATCATTGAGCCACTCTGGGGAGATCTCAAACATGCAGTTCGTGCAAGACAGCCCAAGAATTTACAGAAACTGGAGGCTTTTTGCCAAGAAGAATGGGCAGCTTTACCATTTGAGAAGATAAAGAGCCTCATCTACAAATACCACAAAAGACGGTCATTGATGTTAAAGGGGGCAATACACGGTATTAAGAACTGGGGTATGTAAACTTTTGATCAGGGTCATTTGGGTAGTTTCTATTGTGATTATGATTTAAAAAGAGTAAACACAGTTGATTGATAGGTATAACAAAATAGGGAATGGCGCTGTGCAAAAAGGGGTGTATTGGTATATGATATTTATCTAATAGTGGTGGTAGGTGTACCAATGTGACATGCTGTAGGGGACACCAATAGGTAGTACCCTCAAAATGCAGCACTATTAATTCCACATATAAATGGGAAAAGAGTAAATTAATAAATAATAATAGTAAAGTGCTAATTAATAAATAAATTAGTGGGTAACAATAAATATGAAAAATTACAACTGTGATCTCATGTACAAAATTATTAATATTGATATAGGTGACCACTAATAATGTGCAAAAGTGTCAAGTGCAATACAATATTCCAGCCCCTGCTGGATGGTAGAAATGAACTGCAAATATTAAATTAGAATAAAGGGTATCCACAGTCCTCTATAGTGAGAAACAGAAAATACAAAACAATATGTGTAAAAAATATATATACATCATACACAAATGTGAAGTCTATACACAAATATATATATAAAAAGTGTGTAAGGTAGAGGATATCCACAGTCCTCTATAATGAAGTGCTAGGAATACAAAAAGTAGATACGTGGAAAAAATAGGATAAGGTATATTAAAAATGTGCAGATATTAAGACCCAAACTGGTAAATAATTAATATATATATATAAAGGTATGTCTCTAATAGCCTGATGGTAAACCAATTGATAACAATATAGAGTCTCATATAAAAGTGGCAAAAAAGTTCATGTGATGTCTTCCACAGAATTTCCTCCAAATATTTAAAACAAACTCCCCCCGATGTGATCCCACTCACCGGAACGCTGTACCCCTGCAGGGGTATAAGCATAGGATGTTTGTATGCCAGATGCCGATCAAATCCAGGTGTCAATCAGATCTTTATATGTTGGTATCCTCTCAACCCGGATCAGCCACTCATGAAGGAGATGGGGGAAGATGACAATCCCCTGTTGTAATCCTATTTCCGGCCGGACATCCGCTCCAGAGTATTATATGTAAAAAAGGGGATTGCTCCACATAGCGTAACTCCATAAAGTAACTTTTATTTGTAGATATTTAAACAATCCAAAAGGAGCATATTAAATCCAAGGAAATAAAACAAGTTTAAAAAGAGAGGAGGGAGCATGCAAGCTCTCTATCTCCCCTAGCCGTTCCGGGACGCAGCGTAATACACAGCTGCCGCTTGCGTTCCACCGGTCAGCTATCGAAAACCACAGTAGCAGGAAGTGACGTTGTGCGTGCCAAGATAGTCCCGCCTTACGCGTTTCGTCACACGGACGTCATCGGAGGCGCCACCGATGACGTCCGTGTGACGAAACGCGTAAGTCGGGACTATCTTGGCACGCACAACGTCACTTCCTGCTACTGTGGTTTTCGACAGCTGACCGGTGGAACGCAAGCGGCAGCTGTGTATTACGCTGCGTCCCGGAACGGCTAGGGGAGATAGAGAGCTTGCATGCTCCCTCCTCTCTTTTTAAACTTGTTTTATTTCCTTGGATTTAATATGCTCCTTTTGGATTGTTTAAATATCTACAAATAAAAGTTACTTTATGGAGTTACGCTATGTGGAGCAATCCCTTTTTTACATATAATACTCTGGAGCGGATGTCCGGCCGGAAATAGGATTACAACAGGGGATTGTCATCTTCCCCCATCTCCTTCATGAGTGGCTGATCCGGGTTGAGAGGATACCAACATATAAAGATCTGATTGACACCTGGATTTGATCGGCATCTGGCGTACAAACATCCTATGCTTATACCCCTGCAGGGGTACAGCGTTCCGGTGAGTGGGATCACATCGGGGGGAGTTTGTTTTAAATATTTGGAGGAAATTCTGTGGAAGACATCACATGAACTTTTTTGCCACTTTTATATGAGACTCTATATTGTTATCAATTGGTTTACCATCAGGCTATTAGAGACATACCTTTATATATATATATTAATTATTTACCAGTTTGGGTCTTAATATCTGCACATTTTTAATATACCTTATCCTATTTTTTCCACGTATCTACTTTTTGTATTCCTAGCACTTCATTATAGAGGACTGTGGATATCCTCTACCTTACACACTTTTTATATATATATTTGTGTATAGACTTCACATTTGTGTATGATGTATATATATTTTTTACACATATTGTTTTGTATTTTCTGTTTCTCACTATAGAGGACTGTGGATACCCTTTATTCTAATTTAATATTTGCAGTTCATTTCTACCATCCAGCAGGGGCTGGAATATTGTATTGCACTTGACACTTTTGCACATTATTAGTGGTCACCTATATCAATATTAATAATTTTGTACATGAGATCACAGTTGTAATTTTTCATATTTATTGTTACCCACTAATTTATTTATTAATTAGCACTTTACTATTATTATTTATTAATTTACTCTTTTCCCATTTATATGTGGAATTAATAGTGCTGCATTTTGAGGGTACTACCTATTGGTGTCCCCTACAGCATGTCACATTGGTACACCTACCACCACTATTAGATAAATATCATATACCAATACACCCCTTTTTGCACAGCGCCATTCCCTATTTTGTTATACCTATCCGTTTTAGGGTACACGTTAGTGTCCCTTGCTTACATAGGGGGGCTGCAGTTGCAAATACACCCTGTAGCGCGGATCCACTGACAAAACAGTTGATTGATAATAAATGGCTTCAGCCAAAGACTAACCATGAGTGTTATCATTCATATTCTCTGAAAAATGTCCAAGAAATCATAAATTCTGCAAGGTTTCTTTCAAACCAAAGTCTGACCAAAGTCCGACCGTCCAGAACGCGGTGACGTACAGCACGTACGATGGGACTAGAAAAAGGAAGTTCAATAGCCAGTAGCCAATAGCTTCCGTCTCGTACTCAGAGCAAGTGTCGTTTTTGGTCCGTCGGAACAACATACGGACAAGCGGTTTTCCCAATAGGAATTGGTTCAGTCGGAAATATTTAGAACATGTTCTATTTCTAGGTCCGTCAGAATTTTCAAAAAAAAAAAAAGTCAGATGAGACACACACACGATTGGAATATACGATGAAAAGCTTCTGTCGGACATTCCGCTCGTGTGTACGCGGCTTTAGAAGGTGCTGCTTTTTATTCCTTTATATGTTCCAGTGTCTCTTGCTTTATAGCTGGCGGCCTTCCAAGGACAGCATACCTATTATCCTTACATGGACTCACTGTTATGGACTTGAATCATTGCCCCGCCAAGTAACCCCATCCCAAACCCCCTTTTCCAATATTGCTTAGCCATATCCAGAGTGCGCCATATCACCCCTTTGTCTATATGACACAGGAACGGTGGCAGATAAGAGTAGGATCCCAGTAGCAGAAGATGTTTGGGCTCACACAGACTCATGCATATTAAACCAGGGGGTGCAGTTTGGCATCTTCGCCCAGGACACTGGATTATCTTGCCAGGGGTGGTGCACAGTTTGGCATTTTTATGCTGGGCACTGGAAGACTTTGTCCCAGCACAGATTTTTATAAAATAAAGGATAACTGCCAATACATTTTATCAATAAGAAACATAATGTAAACGGAAATGGAAATGTCAGAACATAGTGTTCATTATGGTTGCAGTAGGTGGAAAGGAAGGATTTAAGTGAGTCTGTGTGAGACACAGCACAGAGAACTGTTCAACTGGAGCAACATGTTTTGGTTCGCCCGTCACCCCCCTCTCCTTTTTGCTCAGTTGAGTAAAGGAGGAAGGCTGTTAACCCAGCAGGCTATACTCTGTATGGGCAGAGAGAGGCATGTGAACTGTCTACAGACAGGTCACATCCTGTATGCCAGGAATATGCAGACATTTTTCATATTGAAAACTAACACAATCCCTCTGTTAATTAGGTGCAGCCCCTGCACCAGCTTCTATGTCACTCTGAAACAGAAACTGACGTGGGTGGCACAGATAGACCTGAAATAGGTCTGTTATGGTAATGGGGTGCACAAAACTCACGCCAGTTTCCTGCGCCATTATGATTGAATATCGAATAAACAAGGATTGGTGCTGAGTTGGTCTAAGGGGTAGGGTGAACCCACATCCCAAGTTTACCTAGCTAAATGGAAATTGATCCTCTTACGGGACTTTAAAGGGAACACCTACTCACGGGCCGTGAAGAGTATGAAAGATATATATAAGATTGTATTGAAATGAATTAGGTGTTTATTAGTAGTGTAGATTTTCAAATAGGTCTGTGGTACATAGGGTAAATATGCAGCATGCGTGATACATACAAAAAAATAGCAATACAAAATGCAAAAAATTCACAATCATAGAACTCCAATACACATGGAACACATATGCGGGGAGTACCCAACGCGTTTCGAGATATACTCTTCCTCAGGGGTATCAGATTGGAATCAGCAAACAAAGGGTATGTCATATAGTATTGCTTGGAGGGCATGTGTCTAATGCTGCATCCATATTAAAAAAGAGAGGGGTATGGGGGGGACGTAACACCACTGAACGTAGAGATATGGTCTGTTCCTAGTCCACAACCCGCAGGGCCTGTATGCCCACTCGTGGCGCAGTCACCAGGGGGATATTCCCCAACAGAGGGCGTCAAAAAAGCCACCAATGAAAGGAATGATCCTAGGAGGGCTCCAGTCTGAGTCAGCCCGTCAGTAGTGTACTGGCGATGAGCTGTGAAGTATGCGGGAGAGGTATAAACAGAAGACGCCTGGGCATGGGTCCTGTGTGTGGCAGGGTGTAATACCCCAGCCGGGTTACCCCCAGGGTCGGGGGTCCCTGGTGCTGCAGGCAGGGGAATGGTGGACTAGGAACAGACCATACCTCTACGTTCAGTGGTGTTAACTCCCCCCCATACCCCTCTCTTTTTTAATATGGATGCAGCATTAGACCCATGCCCCCAAAGCAATATTATATGACATACCCTTTGTTTGCTGATTCCAATCTGATACCCCTGAGGAAGAGTATATCTCAAAACGCGTCGGGTACTCCCCGCATATGTGTTCCATGTGTATTGGAGTTCTATGATTGTGAAGTTTTTGCATTTTGTATTGCTATTTTTTTGTATGTATCACGCGTGCTGCATATTTACCCTATGTACCACAGACCTATTTGAAAATCTACACTACTAATAAACACCTAATTAATTTCAATACAATCTTATATATATCTTTCATACTCTTCACGACCCGTGAGTAGGTGTTCCCTTTAAAGTCCCGTAAGAGGATCAATTTCCATTTAGTTATGATTGAATATCAAGTTTTTTCAAACACATAAAATACATACAATAAATAAGTACAAAATATTCAAATATGTTTACAAATGCTTTTTTATTTATTTTAAGTGCATGTATATATATATATATATATATATATATATTTATATAAATGTAAGCAATTAAAAAATAAAAATCTTATTATCTGAGTATTTACATTTATATAAACCTAATCAGAGTTGAGAGTGAGGCACACGCTTTGTAACACCCAGTGTGATAAATGTTTTGTGGTGTACAGATCAGCCTCAAATACCAAACCTACTCCCATTGCGTTTCTCCTCATGGAAGTGGTGTACACCGGTGTCCGGAACGTGTTCTGCAAAACACAAAAAAGCTATAAGAATAATCTGTACCAATAGGTTATTACATTACACTGTGCCAATATATGCTAGAATTTTAAATCACACATGAGGGCATATGCATAAAGCAGTGAATATGATATTTACCAAATATTCACCGGTGGCTAATCATGCCCTGTAAGTTAAAACGGAGTTCCACCTGTCACGGAACGTCCCACACTCCGCTTGAGTGCTTCCGTCATATACCGCTTCCTAAGTTCTGGAACACGAGTCCAATGGATCTGGCTATAGGAACCCCAAGAACTAGACAACACCAGTCTTGGAGTACATCAGAACTACTTTTTATTTGAGATCTCACACACATTTATACACCAGGATGACTCAAAGCTAACCTAATTAACATGAGCTCCAATAGGAGTCGTCCCGTCTCCTACATTGTATGGAGGACAATGTCATTAGCTCATTCAATTAACATAAACACAAGTTGACACCAGCATCTCCTCACATGATGTGTCCCAACAGAATGAATCAGTCTTATCAGCAGGGGGCTGTTGGAGGAACCCCCCCTCCCTCTTCAGGGACACAGATCCACAGCAAGGAGTCCCCATACAATATATACATGACTGAGACCGATTAATACAGTTCAGACTGGATTTCTCATTCACCTCAAATGCTAGGGCCCATAATCGGTGGGCAACAGGCCCGCACACAGTCCTCTCCAACAGCCTCTGCTCCGGCCAGGTCCGTGACATTTCTCCCCTTTCGGCAGGAGACTAACATAGGAGGAGACCCCAGACGGGTTGACTCCGAAGTTAGTCAGTAGTTCCAGTCCTCTACTGCCTGTACCCACACAGTACCCCAAACAAATTATTCCAAACAGTGTATTACTCACCCAGCCATCCTCTGCCTCTCTCAGAGAACATATCTGCCGCTGGGGAGAGGCCCGGACTGGCCCTTCTCCCTGGAATCCTTTCTGCCGCTGGAGAGAAGACAGGGGGACTGGGCTCACTCCATCCTGCTGTTGGGGATCTGGGCCCACTGCCCAGCATTCCTGGGGTATACAGGTGGGGACTGAAGCCCCATCAACCGACACCAGATCAAGCTGCAGTTGTGAGGTGATGACTGCATTCTCTCCTTGGATCCTGATCTGCAGCTCGCGATAGACTGCCACCTCCTCACCTTGGGCCTCCACAATTGCTGCAGGTGTGGGGCAGAGGTCTTGGACCCTCTGTCCGGTTGCCAGCACTTCTGCTGGGGGTTTGCCAGGTGGTTCCTCCTCTACAGAAACGTCTATTAAATCCCCAGTCTCTGGAATTGGTAAAAGTGTGGGACAGAGGTCTTGGACCCTCTGTTCAGTTACCAGATCTTCAGCTGGAGAAGTTTGTTTTAACTCCATAGATGCTGCTGGCAGAAAATCACATGTCCCTGTCAATGTTGTGGGAGAAAGGCCGACTACCTCTTCTCTCAAGAAGGCTGAAGCCACTGTTGGTGCTGGGCAGAACACAGTGAACTTTGGCCCTGATAGCAGCTCTTCTGCTGGAGGCTCATCAGGTTGTTCTTCCTCAGCAGAAAAGTCTATCAAGTCCCATGTCTCTGCAACTGATGTCTGTGGATAGAGGTTCACCATCTCCTGTCCATGGAACCCAGAAGATGTTATCAGTGCTGGGCAGAGGTTAGCAGAGCTCTGCCCTGTTGTCAGCACTTCAGGTTTGGGGACGGCAATCTCCGGATTTTCCACTGCCGATTCTCTGGCATGCTGCTGAACTTGTTCTAGCAGTTTCCTGTATGCCCTTTCCAGATGCTGTTCCTTCCTTAGCAAATGGTCCAGATCAGGTTTGAGCTCTGAGACCCCTGCAAGACCGAGCATAGACTCTCTATAGTCTCTCAGGTCCTCAAGGTCAGGTTCCCCTTCATCGCCAAACATAAAAAGATCTGTAAGGTTCTCCCACAGCAATCCAGGGCCGCCAAAGTCATATCCCTCCGGAGAGCATTCTGCTGTCTCCCCTAAATATCCCTCCTCTGCGTGCCATTGCAGAGCCCGATAACGATTGTCCAGCTCTATCTCCTGCTGGACCAACCTGTCCAACTCAGTCACCCATTGCTCCTGGGGCTGCTCTCCCAGGAATGCCATCCGTAATGCCCGTTGGTCACTGGCCCGTTGCTCTTGGGTTGGAAAGCACTTGCCCTGTTTTATACCAGCGAGACGGAGGGCTGCAATCCAGAGCTCCACCCGAATCAGCTGCCTGAGCTCCAGGTATTCATCCTCAGACACAGTCCTGGTGTACGTTGAAAGGATGATCCGCAGCAGCCCCGGGAATTCTGATGCCAGGTCCATATCTCCGCTGGGGTGACTGAAGTCTGCTATGCTGATCTTGGATTCAGTTGGAGGTTTGGATGTCCCAGACTTCAGGAAGCTTTCCCGCTGCTTGCCACCAATGTCACGGAACGTCCCACACTCCGCTTGAGTGCTTCCGTCATATACCGCTTCCTAAGTTCTGGAACACGAGTCCAATGGATCTGGCTATAGGAACCCCAAGAACTAGACAACACCAGTCTTGGAGTACATCAGAACTACTTTTTATTTGAGATCTCACACACATTTATACACCAGGATGACTCAAAGCTAACCTAATTAACATGAGCTCCAATAGGAGTCGTCCCGTCTCCTACATTGTATGGAGGACAATGTCATTAGCTCATTCAATTAACATAAACACAAGTTGACACCAGCATCTCCTCACATGATGTGTCCCAACAGAATGAATCAGTCTTATCAGCAGGGGGCTGTTGGAGGAACCCCCCCTCCCTCTTCAGGGACACAGATCCACAGCAAGGAGTCCCCATACAATATATACATGACTGAGACCGATTAATACAGTTCAGACTGGATTTCTCATTCACCTCAAATGCTAGGGCCCATAATCGGTGGGCAACAGGCCCGCACACAGTCCTCTCCAACAGCCTCTGCTCCGGCCAGGTCCGTGACACCACCCAAAAGTGGAACTTCCTCTTTAGGCACTCCTCGCTCTATACATGCCACATTTGGCATGTAATTCTTTTGGGGGGGTGCCTAGTTTTGAGTGGGACTTCCTATCCCACTTCCCACTTCCTGATGGGCACAGAATTACATCACTGATGGGCACAAATTGACATCACTGATGGGCACAGATTGGCATCTTCGATGGGCACTGTTGGGGCTGCACTGATGATCAGTGCCCTGTTTATCTGTACAGGTCTCTTCTGTGAGGAGATGACGCTGATCGGCTCTCCTCACCTCACACTCTGTCAGTTTGAGGCGAGGAGAGCTGATAAATGGCATTTCCCTGTGTACAGGTGATCAGCTGTGATCGGACACATCAGCTGCATCATCAGCTCTTTACCGAGATTGAAGTTGCGCCGTGTCCAGGGTCACGGCGTGCCCAAGATTGCCACGTGGCATGCCCCTGCGGGCATGCAAGCACAGTGAGACTGGGGCAACATCATATGACATCCGGGTGCCCACAGTTTTAGTGTGGCGCCGCGGAGAAGAGGGGGGAGAGGAGCGAGTCTCCGCGCGGCTGCATCGCTGGATTGTGGGACAGGTAAGTGTCTGTTTATTAAAAGTCAGCAGCTACACTTTTTGTAGCTGCTGACTTTTAATAAGCTAAAAATAGCCCGGAACTCCGCTTTAAAAACACATGCACCAGGAAGATTCACTTGCAGTGATTTGATGACCTGCTGTAAAAGAGAAGGCCTAGGGGAATTAGACTGGGTTGCTCCAGTAATGAGGGTTATAATGCATTTTGTAAGTATCATATTTAACTTCTTCAATACAGGGCACTTTTACCCTCTTCCTGTCCAGACCAGTTTTTAGCTTTCAGAACTGTCACACTTTGAATGACAATTGCGTGGTCATGCTACACTGTACCGAAATTAAATTTGTATCATTTTTTTCACAAAAATAGAGCTTTCTTTTGGTGGTATTTAATCACCTTTTTTTTCTTTTTTTTAAGCAAAAAATAAAAAACCCCAAGACTGAAAATGTAAAAAAAAAGAGAAGTTTTTATTAGTTTCTGACAGAAAATGTTGTAAATAAGTAATTTTTCTCCTTCACTGATGTGCGCTGATGAGGCTGCACTGATAGGTGGCACTGATGAGAAGGCACTAATATGCAGCACTGATAGGTGGCACTTATGGGCAATGATAGGTGGCACAGATAGGCGGCACTGATGAGCAGGCACCGATGGACACTGAAAGGTAGCACTGACTATCATTACTGATGGGCACAGAATTACATCACTGATGGGCACAAATTGACATCACTGATGGGCACAGATTGGCATCTTCGATGGGCACTGTTGGGGCTGCACTGATGATCAGTGCCCTGTTTATCTGTACAGGTCTCTTCTGTGAGGAGATGACGCTGATCGGCTCTCCTCACCTCACACTCTGTCAGTTTGAGGCGAGGAGAGCTGATAAATGGCATTTCCCTGTGTACAGGTAATCAGCTGTGATCGGACACATCAGCTGCATCATCAGCTCTTTACCGAGATTGAAGTTGCGCCGTGTCCAGGGTCACGGCGTGCCCAAGATTGCCACGTGGCATGCCCCTGCGGGCATGCAAGCACAGTGAGACTGGGGCAACATCATATGACATCGTCCCAGAACAAGAGAGGATCCCGTCCGCCGTCATTCGTCTATACAGAGGGCGGGAGGTACTTAAGACTTCAGCCCTCTATGCCCTTTAACTGTAAAGATGATAGTCTGCAGGATCATGTTGATGTGGTTGACACATCTCCTAACACCAAAGTGACCCCAAACCCAGATCTCCCATGTTTTCCCAGTGGCCATTACAAAACATTGGTTTCCCACCTTTCCACTATGTCTATAATAAACCGCATAGCGACTATGTACAGTATATACACACTGATCATCTATGGCAACCAGCAGATTAAAAAAAACAACACCTAATACCAAAAACGTTGGGAGGCTGTGTAAAATCTACATAAAAAAAACAGAATGTCATGATTTGCAAATCTTATAAACCCACATTTTATTCATGATAGAAAATAGAAAACATCAAATGTTTAACCACTTCAGTACTGGGCACTTTTACCCCCCCTCCTGCCCAGGCCAACTTTCAGCTTTCAGTACTGTCACACTTTGAATGACAATTGCGTGTTCATGCAACACTGTACCCATATTAAATTTTTATCATTTTGTTCACACAACTAGAGCTTACTTTTGGCGGTATTTAACCACTGGGTTTTTTATTTTTTGCTAAATAAATGAAAACAAAACCCAAATTTTTGAAAAAAAAAACAAGTTTTTCTTCGTTTCTGTTACAAAACTGTGCAAATAAATAATTGTTCTTCATAAATTTAGGCCAAACTGTATTCTGCTACATTTCTTTGGTGAAAATAACGCAAATCAGTGTACTGATTTACTTAGTTACTTAGTCTGTAGGAAAGTTATAAAGTCCACAAACTATGGTATACATCTGAACAGTGTCAGCTTGGTTGGCGGCACCCCCCCCCCCCTTACCCCATCGGTTGCAGGCGGTTGAGCTCCTACAGGTGGCGGGCAGTGACTGGGTTGTGGGCTCCTATGGGGGGGGCGGGCAGTAGCTCCTGTGTTCTCTCTGCATCACAGTGACTTCCACCGTGCGGCTCCTCCCTCCTCCTCCTAGGCGTCCAATAGGATCGCCTGTCCTTTCAGCCAATGGGTGACCGGTGTCAAAACCACTTTCTGATTGGCCGGGAGAGGATCAGTGCTATAACAACGAATATTGATTCGCTGTTGTAATACACCTGGGTGGGCTCGGAGCACACTCTCTGCTACCCGAGCCCACTCTATATTAAAGCCTATTAGAGCCTCTTGCTCTAATCGATGCTTCAAAAAAACAGCCCCTCCGCATTGGAATCCATGCACTGGTATCCTGAAAGGGGCCGGATGCATGGATAGGAGAGGCGGCGATGGACGGGGGTCGTCGCCCGTGCGCCCTTAATGGACGGGCCCCGCCCCTGTATCTGAAAATCAATCAATCCTGATGTACGAATGGCCTGTCTCATTTCTTGAGGCCCGAAAATGTCAGGAAAGTACAAATACCCCCCAAATGACCCCTTTTTGTAAAGTAGACAGTCCAAGGTATTTAGTAAGAGGCATGGCGAGTTTTTTGAAGTAGCACTTTTTTGTCATTTTTTTGGAAAATATGAAATTTAAAAAAAGTACAGCATCATTATATAACTAGTGTGGTGGTGATCAGGGACATTGACTAATGACAATATAACAAAAAAAGATTTAAATCATTTTTATTTTTTTATTTTTTGATTACATATTTTTATTTTATTTTTTACGGTTTTTTTTTGTTTTTTTTTACAACACTGTGACCAGAGTAATATAATGTACCATAGTAACACTGTACTACTCTGGGGAAGTGATTTATTATGATTGCTTATAGCAGTGAATTTCAATGCATGCAAGTAAGCATTTTACTGAATGAAATCGATTCATTCAGTTTGTTTTGTTGTGGTTAGTTGTGGCTTGGCCCAGCTAATCACATGGTACAGATGGGCTGTGATTGGCCCTGTATGTACCATGTGATCACTGTGACCAATCACAGCTAGCAACACAATTATACACAATAGATGGCATGAAAGGAAGCCATCCATTGTTTACAATTGTCACGTGATCTGCTGTGATTGGTCACAGCAATCGCATGGTACTGGCAGTGAGCCAGTACACTGATCAGCCATTGGCTGTGTCCAATGGACACCCAGTGACAGATCATGCTGCACCAGGGCCGTGCATGAGGCACGATCCTGGAGGATATCATATGATGTCTACCTAGATCGATGAAAAGGCCCGCTTGGCCGTCATTTCACTGTAGGCCAGGCGGGATTTTGTTAAACTGAGAAAATGTACAATTTTAAGAAAAAAAATAAGGTAATTTTGAAATTGATGGCAAGAACATGTCTCAAAAAAGTTAGGACAGAGTCATGTTTACCACGGTGTAGCATCCCCTCTTCTTTTAATAACACTCTGTAAGAATCTGGGAGCTGAGGGATGTTGTCCCATTCTGGCCTACCTGCTCAACAGTCTTGGGCCATATTTTTTATTACAAGATGCGCCAAATATTTTTAATTGGTGAAAGGTCTGGACACAGGTAGGCCAGTTAAACACCTGGAAACTTCTACTACAAAGCCATGCTGTTCTCATATTTTGTAGTGAGTATGCAGTTTAGCAGTGTCTTGCTGTCCTTACCTGAAAAAGATGTCTGGATGGGAGCATATGCTGCTATAAAACCTAGATACACCTTTCAGCATTGATAATGCCTTTCCAGCTGTGCATGTTGTCCATTCCATATGCACTATTGCAGCCCCATACCATGCAGGCTTTTGAACTGAGCTCTGATAACAAGCTGGAAGGTCCCTCTCCTATTTAGTTCAGAGGATGCAACTCCCATGGTTGCTAAAAAGAATGTCAAATTTTGATTCGCCTGACCACAGAACAGTTTTCTACTTTGCAAGAGACCATTTTATATGTGCTTTGGCCCAGAGAAGACAGCAACATTTCTGCATCATGTTGAGATATGGCTTCTTCTTAGCATGATAGAGCTGGATGGCACAGCAAACTATGTTCAGAGGCAATTATTTTTGGAAGTATTCCCGAGCCCATGCAGTGATGTCCATCACAGAATCATGCCTGTTTTTAACCACTTGCCGACCGCCGCACACACATATGCGTCTGCAGAATGGCACAGGCAGGCAAATGGGCATACCTGTACTTCCCTTTAAATTTGCCGCCTATCAGGCGCGCGCGGAAGCGTGCCTGCGGGTCCAGTGAACTCGATGTTCACCAGCGTCCCGCGATTGCAGTGAGGAGAGGCAGAACGGGCAGATGCCTGTGTAAACAAGGCATTTCCCTGTTCTGCCTAGCAACATGACAGGGATATACTGCTCCCTGTCATTGGGAGCAGTGATCTCTGTCATGTTGTAGTGAGCCCACCCCCCCACAGTTAGAATCACTCCCTAGGACACACTTAACCCCTTGATCGCCCCCCCCCCTAGTATTTAACCCCTCCCCTAGACTTTAACCCCTTCCCTGCCAGTGTCATTTATACAGTAATCAGTGGCTATTTATAGCTCTGATCACGTATAAATGACAATGGTACCAAAATAGTGTCAAAAGTGTCCGATGTGTCCGCCATAATGTCGCAGTCCCGATAAAAATCACCGCCATTACTAGTAAAAAAAATTAATAATAAAAATGCCATAAAGCCATCCCCTATTTTGTAGACGCTATAACTTTTAAGCAAAGCAATCAATATACACTTATTGTGATTTTGTTTACCAAAAATATGTAGAAGAATACATATCGGCCTAAACTGTGGAAGAAATTTGTTTTTTTATATATTTTTTGGGATATTTATTATAGCAAAATGTAAAAAAATATTGCTTTTTTTTTCAAAATTGTCGCCCTTTTTTTGTTTATAGCGCAAAAAATAAAAACCGCAGAGGTGATCAAATACCACCAAAAGAAAGTTCTATTTGTGGGAAAAAAAAACGTCAATTTTGTTTGGGTACAACGTCGCATGACCGCGCAATTGTCAGCTAAATCGACGCAGTACAGAATCGCAAAAAATGCTCTGGTCGGGAAGGGAGTAAATCCTTCCGGGGGCTGAAGTGGTTAATGAAGTGCCGTCAGAGGGCACGAAGATAACGGCCGTCCAATATTGCGTTTCGGCCTTGTCCCTTTTTCACAGAGATTTCTCCAGATCCTTGGAATCTTTTGATGATATTATGTACTATAGATAATGATATATTTAAAGCCGTTGCAATTTTAGGTTGAGGAACATTATTCTGAAATTTTTCAACAATTTCTAGATGCATTTTCATAGATTGGTGAAACTCTGCCTACCCTGTTTCCCCCGAAAATAAGACCTAGCGTGATTGTCGGTGATAGCTACAATATTAGCCCTACCCCCCAAATAAGCCCTACCCTGTTTCCCTGAAAATAAACCCTACCCTGAAAATAAGACCTACAAGGACTTTAACTAGGGCTTATTTGGGGGGGTAGGGCTTATATTGCAGGCATCACCGACAATCATGCTAGGTCTTATTTTCAGGGAAACAGGGTATCTTTAATTCTGAGACACTCTGACTTTCAAGGATACTCTTTTTAAACCCAATCATGTTACTGACCTGTTGCCAATTAATATAATTAGTTGCAAAATGTTTTTCCTTGTTATTTCCACTTACTTTGCCACCTTTTTGTTCCCTGACCCTACTAGGGGGTCCTAGTAGACGATAGGCTCAGCAATGGCATGCAATGCCAAGCTGCTGCTAACAAAGCAAACAGAATATTGGCATGCAGAGAAAAAACGATAATTCTCCCGCTCTAAAAGACTCTGGTCCATCCGCACCTAGAGTATGCTGTCCAGTTCTGGGCACCATTCCTCAGGAAGGATGTACTGGAAATGGCGCGAGTACAAAGAAGGGCAACAAAACTAATAAAGGGTCTGGAGGATATTAGTTATGAGGAAAGGTTGCGAGCACTGAACTAATTCTCTCTGGAGAAGAGATGCTTGAGAGGGGATATGATTTCAATTTATAAATACCGTACTGGTGACCCCACAGTAGGGATAAAACTTTTTCACGGAAGGGAGTTTAACAAGACACGTGGCCACTCATTAAAATTAGAAGAAAAGAGGTTTAACCTTAAACTACGTAGAGGGTTCTTTACTGTAAGAGCGGCAAGGATGTGGAATTCCCTTCCACAGGCGGTGGTCTCAGCTAGGAGCATCAATAGTTTCAAAAAACTATTAGATAAGCACCTGAACGACCACAACATACAGGGATATACAATGTAATACTGACATATAATCACACACATAGGTTGGACTTGATGGACTTGTGTCTTTTTTCAACCTCACCTACTATGTAACTATATGTAACTTTCATGAGACATGTTGCTGCCATCAATTTCAAAATTACCTTATTTTTTCCTAAAATGGTACATTTTCGCAGTTTAAATATTTTAATGTTTTATATTTCCTATTGGGAATAAAATATGGGTTTATAATATTTGCAAATCATTGAACTATGTTTTTATGTAGATTTTACACAGCTTCCCAACTTTTTTGAATTAGTGCTGTAGGAAGATTCAGAGGAACACAGCCATTTAAATACACATAAAAAAAATGAACAGCAAATGTGGTAAGGTAAAGAGTGGTAAAAAGAGATTGTGAACTTTAACACTACCTACCTGTAATTTGAGGCGATGAGATTCGATTGGAATAACCTTTAATACAGGCAACTCCACAACAAGTACTTTGGGTTTACTTTTAACTAAGCATGAATTCTCTATGTCCCAGTCAGCTCCCTCGAGGTACAAGCCTGATATGAAGCATCCTGCACAAATATTGAAAAGGTTTAAATTACATATCTTCTACAGTGTCTGCTTTCACATAATACAAAAATAGGATTTTTGTACTAACCATGAAACCCTTTTCTCAAAGTCCACTAAGGAACACAGTCTTATGATAGTAAGCAACCAAGGGTTGTATTGCTGCCTACAAAAAAATGGACACTAGATACATAGAAAACTGAAGACCAGTCTCCTGGAAGCTAACCTTTATTTTTCTAAATGCCTGTTGTCCATTACTCCTCCCACCTCACACTAGCTCAGTTATATCAAGGAGTGCAAAAAGAAAAAGATAGCATATGAGGAGGCAATGCTGGTCCCTCAATGTATGAGAAAAGGATTTTACGATTAGTACTTTGAGAGGTCCACACCAGTGAAAATAAGTCTTACATGCTCAAACATAAACCTTACACAAAAGAAGTTTTATGAACTTTTAACAAAATCATTTGGACTTACATGATGTATTTCAGAACCTAGGTTTCAACAATCAGGCCATCAAAGCCAGGGATCAAGAAGCAGGGTAGAAGATGGGGGCGTGGCGATCGGGCTCCAAGATGGACGCTTAACCAAGGAGCTCCGCTCGCCTCAGGAGATAATCCACAGCCATCAGAGCCCACCAGCACGTCTCATGACCCACAAACCTACCATCCAGACTGTGAGCAAAAATCCGCAACAACCGCAGAAAATGCAGAGCTTCTACTCCGCTCGCGGACTTCAACAAAATGGCGGCGGAGCGATAGATAACAGGCCGGAGCACAGGCCCGAAAGCGAGCGGCAGCAGAAACGGACCAACATCCGCCTCTATTCGATCCTCCAATCCACCAGCGTGTCATCCTCAGGTCCATCCAGCCCTTCCACGAGAAGCCCGGCCAAATCGAAGCCGCGGAGAGACTCTCCAACCAGACAAGGAACCGACCCGGGCATGGAGGTAAGCGGGCCTCACAGTGATCCTGCACACCAGAGCAGCACTGACAGGGACCCTATCAAGGAATTTCCCACTGCAGATCGGCCTGTATCAGACAGTTTATTGAAAGATATGCTACTGTCCTTAGGCTACTCATTGCAAGCAGACATGGTCAGGGGGATAACAGAGTGCCAGAGTGCCAGAGGGAGGTATAAGCCATAGGGCACAGAGTACACCAGGTGGAAAATAAAATGGAGGAATATACCTCAGCATACAATGTGATGGTGGAGGCCCATACAGCTCAGGGGGAGGACATTACATGGATAAAAGATAAAATGATATTCCCCCTAACCAGCTCCTACAATGTGCCCAGACCATATTCTCCACACTGGTGCCAGACGCTTCAGCACATGACCTTCTCGTGGACAGAATCCACAGAGTCCCTAAACCGTCTTTTCTCCCTGCAGACATCCCCAGAGATGTCCTATTGAGGATGCACTTCTACCACATAAAAGACCGGGTACTCCAGGCCTCACGCAAACAGGAAAATATCCCTCAGCAGTATGTGAACGTCAGACTGCTCCCGGATCTCTCCAGGCACACTTTACAACGTCGCTGCAACCTGTTAACAGTCACGAAAGCCTTGAGGAACCAGAAAATCCTCCATAAATGGAAGTACCCTGCCACGCTCTCTATCACCCTTAATGGGGTCACTGTCTCAGTATCCACCCTGGAAGAAGGGCTAACTGCTTTAAGGAGATGGAATATCATTCCGGACCAGCCTACCCCATAAGCTCACCCGGCAGGGCCCTCAATTCCTCCAAAATGAATGGCAGGTGGTGTCCTACAAACGTTCCAGCAAGAAACAGGCAGGTGGAAGCTCATAATTGAAACCCTAACCCACACAGATTTATCTCCAGGGCTGAGTTTCTAAATTTGAATCTCTCCCTTACCCCTATAACACCAATAGCAGCTACATCTGCACGAGGATCAATTTTAAGATCCATTTCTTATGTTACATATGTTGACTTTTCCTTTTGTTTTTAGTTTCTTTTTATCTCCTTCTTTAAGTGATATACGCAGCTTAATACGACACAACTTCACCTCCGATTCAGCAGAGGATTCGCTACAGCTAGTCGTCTCCAATGGCAACCATGCACTACTGGATGAAACATATGGTCGCAGTGAGTACCCCCATTACACAGCCTCACGATTTACCACACGTCTATTAAGATGACGATCACCTGCCTTTCAATCAATGCCAGAGGTTTAAACCACCCGGCTAAACGCTTTTCTTTATAGAAAGATGCTCACAAACAAAAGGCGGACATCTTGTGCGTCCAAGAAACGCATTTTCAACTCGACAACACTCCCTATTGCGCACACAAGGACTACCCACACATCTACATGGCCTGTACACCGCATCGCAAAACAGGGGGTGTCCTATTGGCCTTCAAAAATTCCCTATCCTTTGTACCCAAAGAAATTGTTATTGACGAAGAGGGCAGATACATCATTGCCACAGGGGATATTAACTCCAACCCATACACCATCGTAACGCTATATGCACCAAATTCGCACCAATTCAGATTCATCAAAAAAGTGCTCTACAAAGCAAAGGCCCTGCAATATGGTAATCTTCTGATTTGTGGAGACTTTAATGCGACTCCGGACCCACTTCTGGATACATCATCAGGTAAAAGAACTTTATCCCTTCAATCATTACTACACAAAGAGGAGGTATTTGATACATGGAGATGTCTACACGACTATGAAAGGGACTACACCTTTTTCTCAAGCAGACATTGCTCATACTCCCGCATAGACTTATTCTTAGCGGATAAATGGCTCCTACAAAATATAGAAACAACGAAAATTCATGATATTACGTGGTCAGATCACTCTGCTATCTCTATGTCTATTGTGGAGAGGGGAATCTCCTCCTCACCCCCCATCTGGCGCTGTAACACACATATTCTCCAAGACCCACAATACCAAACACTACTATCTCAGCACTTAAAACATTTTTTCTTAGACAATAATGGATCAGTCACTGACCCATACAGCTTGTGGAATTCACACAAGGCCTTCATGAGAGGCATTTTAATTCAAACAGGAGCCAGAGAAAAGAAGAGACGGGCTCAGCAGCTTAACACTGTTCTCTTAGAAATACACAATGCTAATACTCAAAACAAAAAAACCCCTACATTACCATTAACTGAGAAATTAAACTCCCTTAGAGAAAAACATAGAAACATTCTCTCCCAACAATATGACATTTATCTTCGACGCCTTCAACTAAACTATTATGCAAATGCTAACAGAGCAGGCAAATTTCTAGCAAACAGATTAAAGGCGGCCCGCACCAAAACAAGAATAGCATTCTAACAACATCCTACACTGCCACACAAAATCATAAATCCACAAAATATAGCTGACCAATTTGCAGACTACTATAGTTCACTATATAACCTGCACACAGACCCCAACACACACACCAACCAACAGTAGAAAAGATTGAATCATTCCTAAAGAATATCAATCTCCCAACTCTTTCCGCACACCATCTAGAAACCCTGAACGCACCAATTACACTACGGGAAATAGAACAAACAATACATACACTTCCCAATGGAAAATCTCCAGGACCTGATGGCTTTTCCAATGAATATTTCAAAACATTTGCCAATATCCTATCACCACATATGTCAACAATATACAATAAAGCTGCTGAGACCGCAACTCTTCCTCAAGATATGCTGAAAGCATACATAGTGACATTACCAAAACCAGGCAAAGAACCCACCACTCCAGCAGATTTTCACCCTGTTTCTCTCCTTAACTCCGATATAAAAATATATGACAAGCTATTAGCCAAAAGACTAACAGACATAATTCCAAACATTATACAGCACGACCAGATGGGTTTCGTGAAGGGGAGACGAACCTCTGACGCAACTAGAAGAATTGTGAATGTGATAAACTTTGCTGAAAGAACTCGAACGCCTTCTCTGCTATTGTCGATAGACGCAGAGAAGGCGTTCGACAGGGTCCATTGGACCTATATGAAAACGACTCTCACCAAGTTCGGATTTAAGGGTCCCATACTGCAAGCCATTATGGCTCTATACTCATGCCCCTCAGCAGAGGTCTATTCCTCAGGGTTCTTATCTAAATCCTTCGACATCACAAATGGAACTAGGCAGGGGTGCCCTCTATCCCCAACAGTTTTTAACTTGATGATTAAACCCCTAGCTGAGACTATAAGGTCTCATTCCTTGATTACGGGCTTCCAGTTTGGCTCCAGCTCACACACCATAAACCTCTTTGCAGACGATGTAATCCTCATCCTGACTAATCCGGCCACATCATTACCGCAAGCCCATGAAATTCTTAGCATATTTGGGGAAGTTTCATACTACAAAGTCAACTTCACCAAATCATTAATATTGGATCTAGGAGTCCCACCCCACAAGCGCAAATTGCTACAGTCACAAATGCCATATACGCGGAGCCCAGGAGGCATCACATACCTTGTTATCACGCTTACTAATAAAACCTCCACGCTTGTCAAATCCAATATGACCCCACTGATAGCCAAACTGGAGGCCCAAATCAGGAATATGTCCAACAAGGAAATCTCATGGCTTGGCAGAATCACAGCCTATAAGATGATGATATTGCCACAAATACTGTATATATTTCGCACTTTACCAATCCACATACCTCTTCACTATATCCACAACATAACAAAATTAGGTTGGAGATATATCTGGAATGGTAAAAAAGCTAGATGCTCCAGAAACAACCTCACGTCCCACAAAAAAATAGGAGGGGCAGGCCTAGCGGACTTATATGACTACTACTGGGCAGTTAGACTAGACCAGACCAAACTCTGGCCTAAAACGGAGGACACACCATTATGGGTAGACATTGAAACAGCATTAGCACCAACAAAAGACTTAACTCTACTATTGCTAAGCGATGGGTGATCCCCATGGAAGTTGTCATTCTTTACCCCCCCCCCTATGCTGATATCACTAAGAGCCTGGAAATTCATACTTGCACAGAAACACAATGACATACAAGACATACAATATACCCTACCCCTGACACTACTAGAGACAAAGATTCCTTTACTGCAGACAAAGCATCTGACAAACAAAGGTATCACAAACATCTTAGATCTCTATAACGGAACACAACTCAAACCTATTGATCAGATCATGACCCAATATAACCTCCCAAATGACAGGAGACTCATTTGCCTGGGGATCACACACTTCCTTAAATCTTGCACTAGACCGACCATCTCCCTCCCAAACAAAATATGGCAATTCTACTCAACTGCTGACAGTAGCACAAAAAGTATATCCTTTTTCTACAACAATATAAGGGATAAAAACACATTCCTTAAAACTACAGCAATGAGAAAATGGGAGGATGAATTGGGCACTATTGTCTCAACAGAACAATGGCGACAATCATTCAGGGAAATACACAGAGCTTCTCATTGTGTTAAGCACTGGGAACTAGCAATTAAAATGGCTAACAGGTGGCATTATACTCCATATAGATTGGCAAACTATTTCCCCGGAACTTCACCACTTTGTTGGAGAACACGTGGACACACTGGTTCCCTCCTACACATGCTATGGCACTGCCCCACAGTTAAAAGTATATGGAACCAAGTATTTAGATTACTCTCCTCTATAACCGGAATGCTCACACCCCCAGACCCGACTATGGCAATCTTACACTTAAACATGGAGAAATTTCACACTGACTTTAGACCTGTAGTGACTCACATACTGCTAGAGAAAAGATCACTGATCCTACGCAACTGGAAATCCAGAACAGCCTTAAATATAACAGACATAGTTAAAGCCGTTAACAGGAATTATACTTTTGAACGTCTCATAGCGATAAACTCATCAAAATGCGCGACTTTCGACAAATGTTGGTCTTTATGGCCCTATAGATTTTGATCTAGCTGTTGCAAGAGGTGATTCTATTGTATTAACAGTACCTGTAGGTCTAGAATTATACCTATATACCAATTTCATGAATGTTACTTCTGAATGTATATCACACTAAGATGTATATCACTTTTTATTCTACTTTATGTTCTGTAACCCATTTATTTTTATTTTTTGTATCTACTTTCTGAAATACTCAATAAAAACTTACTGGAAAAAAAAGAAGCAGGGTAGAAGATTGATCCTTGAGATAACAAATCTGACCAATCTGGTATAAGACACAGAGCGTCAGCTAACATATGAGGATGGTGTACATCACTCTGCTAGGCTATATGAAGCTATAAAAATGCCCTCAGCCTTGATCCTTCAAAGTGGACAAGTTAAAGGCTTCTGCAGAGGAAAGTAATCGATCCGGACATACTCAACCTATGGCACCACCTGGGCATCTGCTGCATACGTTGTCAGATACTGAACCCTGGAGAGAAACCAGTTTGTTGAACTGAAAAGTTAGTAAGTCCACATCTGGTGTTCCCCAAAGCAGACATATGTCCTGGAACACCTCCTAATGGAGAGGGCATGCCCCCAAATCTGGTTCTCTTCCCCAGAAATGAGCACCTCAGGGATCATTAGAATATGACACTCCACCCAGTTCAAGACAGACTTTAACTTTTTAACCGCAACACTGATGGAGCTGGCACACCTTCATGCGTAGACAAATTTGTCTGCAGGCTTCGGTCCCTTGGTTTGCCAATGACATTTAGAACCCTTAAGTCCAAGACCATGAAGAAAGATTTGTGGATCCAGGCAATTGAACCTGACTTGTGGGAACATTTGATGCAGGATAGGAAGATAGGATAGGAAGATGTCACACCCCTGATGCCCCTGTACATAACAATTCAGCATCAATGAATCTGTCAACCCAGGGATTCAGGAAGTTCCCTGTGCATTTAATGTACACTTTGCATGTGCTCTCTCCTCCAAGTGCTGCGTCATCAAGCCAAAAGGAGAAGAAAAGACGGGAAAATGAATATGGCAGTTGAGCCCAACATTGGCCAGCCACCGGAGCACAGCTTGACAGTTAAAGTGGTTGTAAACCCTTACATATACTTAGTGAAATGACTAGCCTCAAGTGATACACAGAGATTAAACAAATCCTACTACATATGTTGTGCCTGTTTATTTGCAGCCATCTCTTCTCTACATTGTTAAAATTCCAGAAGTTACACAGCTTTTCTGAGCTTCCAGAGGCAGGTGGCAGTCATCTGTCACACACTGCACAGGTCAGAGAAGAGAGCTGAATGTGATCTGAGACCTGAGTGGAGGGAAGGGTCACACCCCCTCTCTACACAATCTCATTGAAAAATATGCACAGCTGAGGCCAACAATCAGAGGGCTGTGCGCTGGAGGTCCACTCCCCATCCCCCTTGATCCCTTGGAGTCAGTACAGCCTGTCAGAAATGACTCATGCAGACAGCAGAGGAATAAGATTGCAGACAGAAATCCCACAGTGCTTTGGATTGAGCCAAGAACACACTATAGACAGATATGCTTTGTTCATTTTCATGTCAGAGGTTTACAATCACTAAAGAAAGAGCTAGACTCCTCAAGTGGCCAGCTTTTAAATCTAAATAAAGCACAGTCCAAGAATTATAGAGGAGGGTTCTCCCATGTGGCCAGCATGCAAAGGTACAAAAAGTATAAGGCAAGCCCTGTAGTAAAATAGAAAGCCTCAGTAGTTGTTATATACAATGCAAAACACCTAAACATTCTTTTTTATTTGAGTACACTACTAATGTAAAACAATCCCAGGAACACATTTAAAGGACTAACCCTGCCCAGCTCTTTCAGTCACTTCTTCAGCTGTACGAAACTTGGTAACCTGAGTATACAATGTGGAACGGTCAAGTGGCCAGCCATTCTTCCTGCAGGTGGCTTGAACAAGAGCAGTCAGGTAGGATTCTGGGATATGTAGACCTGACAGCCACATGACATTTGGCTCTCCTTCAGTAACCTGAAACAAAAATTATCAATGAAACACACAAATGAAAAGCAGCTTTTAATTTTAAAAAAGAACAGAGAGAGAACAAAGAAGTAGAACAATTCTAGAGCAAACTTTACACATTGTCAAAATATTGTATTGTCTGGTATTAAGTTTTTGTAAGCCATCAAACACCCTGCATTTAGTCTTGCAAATGAGCTCTAGGGATGGTCTACAAAAACATCCAGGCTGGGACACATTGAAGCTGCACTGTTAGAATACATAAGATCTGTACTGCATGAGATGCATATAGTACCCATGATGTGTACTGATTGTAGCGTCTTCTGAAGTGAATCATCCAGTTTCCCAAAGACTTCAGTGTATCAGGAGCCAGTCTTCTCCATATGTTTGGAATCTGACCATTAAAAAGTGCTCGGGCTACTTCATCTAACTCATTGCTCATTCCAACTTCCCCAGCCAAAGCCTACAGATATAACAAAACATTGTAATTATATATTCATAAACACATCATTAAGGTATTTTAAAAGAATGAACTGTTTGATAGTTATCTATATAATATTGACAAAATCAAAAATTGTCAGAATGGCTTAGAAATATAGCATAGCTGAAGCTGTAACAGTAGAGTCTATGAATGAGGAACAGTAAAGGAAATCAGACTCCAATAGCACTACATTACTCACCCTCTGAAGTTCAGCAAGAGACCTTGACATACGGATTATGAGTTTGTTAAATCTCTCCAGTTCCTGTAGCAGTACCACTGTGGTGGGTGAGATGTCCAAGCCAAAACTCTTTCTAATTTGATCCAGATCGAATATTTGGGGCAGTTTGTTTTCAATGTCTTTTGCCACTTGCCCAATGTACTCATCACGGCTGATCCCCAAGCCAGATTCACCTGCAGGAATAATGAGTCAATGTTTAACATTGTGATACTGGTATCTATGTGTTACGGCCATGTTAAAGTGCTCACAGGCAGTGTATAAAAGCCATAATGTAATTGACAAACAAAACTATGTATGATGTCTACAGTGCACAATATATATATGATACACTGTACATTTTGGCTTTGTCTTATACACAGGCACATTTTTGTTTTAAATTTGATGCGATAACCATCACTTTAGGAGCACTTTAACATCAGCATATTTTGTTAACCTTGAAACGATTATACAGTTTATTGATCTTTCATAGCTGCAGTAAACATAAGCATAGAATGCAAATGTAAAAATCCACAAGCAGTTCCAGTTGAGTTACCTGTTTGTGGCTGAAGCTCCAGGAGGTGAGACCACATATCCCGAGCTGCTTGTGTGTAATATCCAATTTCAGCATTTGAGTTAAGGCCAAATACTTCAGGGGTGTTGGCCAGTGGAAGGGACTCTATCTCCTCTGTTAAATAAAAGACATTGACAATAAATGTGCAAGTAATTTTACTGTGTGACAGATATACTGTACATTTCAACAAAGAGGCCAGATCAAAATGCCCTTTACGCAACATAGGTTTGCAAATTAATATATACACTTAAAGCAAATGACCTTCCTCTGCACTCCATACGCCTTATGATCCAGAGCTTTTATATGGGTCTACCAATTTGCAATACCTTTGTCATTATTTATGATCCTGAAGTAATACATATTTTTGTGACAAATAAGGCTGTCATTTGGCCATGCAGTCCTCTAAAATTATTATTTGTTTTTTCTTTAGAATATGTAAAAAAATGAGTAAAACAAACTTTAATAACACACTTTTTTTAGACTTAACCAGTAGTAGTTTTAAAATGATTACTAAAAAAAATCTGCTATTTGTCCCATTTATAAAGGCACTAAAATCATGTTTCTGCTACAAAGCTGAACAAAGTTATTTAGAATGGAATACAGTTTTTTTTAAATTATGTTCATCATAGGAAACTGAAATGTACAGAGGCACTTGACTCAAGAAAAACCATGGTTTTAACAGTCATGCCAGTAAAGCCAGCGACCCTTAGCCCTAGAATGACAAAACGGTCCTTGGGACAGAAGATCCTGACTGAGCCCACCGAGTGTCTGCCAGGTGTCTTAATGCAGTTTTTAACCCAAAAGCAAAGATGCAACATATTGCAGCTTACAAACCCTTAGATGTGGTTGCATTGGTTCTCTTTTCTCCCTTTATATTATCTGGTGATCCTGCCAGTAACACACTTCCTGTCCTAAAGTGAGGCATGTACTGGCCATTAGGACCACCAGGAGTTTCCTGGTGGGCTGATGGCTCAGTGGGCCAGTTTCAGTGACAGACAGCCTGTCAAAGAAACGGCTGCGCAGCCATTAATTTGAGCACAGCTGTACTGCCCAGGGCCGGCCCAGGCGGCAATTCAGGGATGAACTGGGCCGGGATGGTGGGAGTGTGCTGTGAGCTTCAGTGTTCAGGGCGGCTTCTCTGCTGCTACTATAGGTGCAGGCTTCACCTGTAGCACAGAGCCGACAGGCTTTTGGAGCACTTTCATTGGCTTTGGCTGTGATAGGTGTCAGATAGGTCACGCTGGTGAGCGGGGACAGAAGTCCAGCATGCCTGAGCGAGCTTGTGGCACACACTGCCTCTCCCGCCCCTTTCTCCCTGCCCATGTGCTGCATTTATAAAGAGGAAGAGGGGGTGGGAAGATTAAAAAAGCAGCCGACAGCCACAGTAAAGCCGCTGACTGTGAGCCCCCCCCCCCCCGGACCATCCAAGTGAGTGAGCTGAGCACTGTCACTGACCAGACCCTGACCCCCCCTATCTGCCCCCCCTGTCGCCCCTCTCTCTCTCTCCCTGTCCGCCTCTCTCTGCCCCCTCTCTCTCTATGCACCTTCTCTCCCTGCCCCCTCTTTGGAAGCCGGTGACAAGTGAAACGCTTCATCTGGGTGGCAGGTGACGGTGGCAAGTGACATGCTGCATCTGGTGGCAGGTGACGGTGGCAAGTGACAGGCAGCATCTGGTGGCAGGTGACGGTGGCAAGTGACATGTTGCATCTGGGTAGCAGATGACAGTGGCAAATGACATGCTGCATCTGGGTGGCAGGTGACGGTGGCAAGTAACATGCTTTATCTGGTGGCAGTCGATGGTGGCAAGTGACACACTGCATCTGGTAGCAGGTGACAGTGGCAAGTGACATGCAGCATCTGGTGGCAGGCGACAGTGGCAAATGACATGCTGCATCTGGTGGCAGGTGACGGTGGCAAGTGACATGTTGCATCTGGGTAGCAGATGACAGTGGCAAATGACATGCTGCATCTGGGTGGCAGACGACAGTGGCAAATGACATGCTGCATATGGGTGGCAGGCGACAGTGGCAAATGACATGCTGCATCTGGGTGGCAGGCGACAGTGACAAATGACTTGCTGCATCTGGGTGGCAGGCGACAGTGGCAAATGACATGCTGCATCTGGGTGGCAGGTGACGGTGGCAAGTAACATGCTTTATCTGGTGGCAGTCGACGGTGGCAAGTGACACACTGCATCTGGTAGCAGGTGACAGTGGCAAGTGACATGCAGCATCTGGTGGCAGACGACAGTGGCAAATGACATGCTGCATCTGGGTGGCAGGTGATGGTGGCAAGTGACATGCTGCATCTGGTGGCAGTCGACGGTGGCAAGTGACACGCTTCATCTGGTAGCAGGTGACGGTGGCAAGTGACATGCTGCATCTGGTGACAGTCGACGGTGGTAAATGACACGCTGCATCTGGTGGCAGGTGACGGTGGCAAGTGACACGCTGCATCTGGCGGCAGGTGACGGTGGCAAGTAACACGCTGCATCTGATGGCAGGTGACGGTGGCAAGTGACACGCTGCATCTGGTGGCAGGTGACGGTGGCAAGTGACATGCTGCATCTGGTGGAAGGTGACAGTGGCAAGTGACATGAAGCGTGTCACTTGCCACCCAGATGGGTGGCAGGTGATGGTGGCAAGTGACATGCTGCATCTGGTGGCAGTCGAAGGTGGCAAGTGACATTCTGCATCTGGTGGCAAGTGATAAGCTCAGGGTTCCCACTGATTCTGCATTATGGTGAGTTGAACTATTTCATTATATATTACAATGCAGTAATAGAAATAATGTGATTTGATCATCCTGACAGCATATTAAAGTGGTTGTATACCCTTATTTTTAAACCTGTACGGTTTAGGTGATATTCACTTTTCATGCAGCCACTGACATCAGCGGCGCATGCGCTGTGAATGCCCGGCTGAAGGTCTAGCAGACGCTGCCGGACCCTGCCGGGAAGAAGACTCCCGCGTGCACACGCGGGAGTGACATCATCACGCCTCTGGCCACTCACAGCACCAAAGCCGTGAACCTGGAAGAAACGCAGAGGGCAAAATGTCAGCTCCCTCGGCATGAATTGGGCTGCGATACGGGGACCTCGTTATAAGGTAATTATTTCATAATGAGCTAGCATGCTATGCATACTATGCCTTTGCCTTACAGGGTTTTTTTTTTTTTCTTTTTTTTTTTTACATGTGCAGGTATACAACCGCTTTAAGCATGGTGTCGGGATGATTTCAGTGCTAGCACCAACCATTCACCCGACAAATCACCCCCCACTACTGAATTCCCCGTCAACCCTGAGACTACATTCCCTCCTCCCCCGGTCCTTGGCAAAATTGTCCCTGAACTTGGCAATTTGCAAATATGGTCACCCTACCTGGGGGCAGGGTAGCAGATTTCCCCCGGCCCGCTCTGATGCCTCTGTTTGGGGGTTCTAAGTAAATATTGTGTACATATGTTAAAATCAGCAAAAAATGCTGATTTTAACATGTGTATAAAAAGGTAAAAAACTGCCAGAGTGCCAAGTGGTTAAGCTACAGCACCTATAGCATGACAGAGGTAGTTCACCTTGCCTATTGCCCGCTTGCTGGTTGTAGTGTTGAAAGGTTCAGCAAATGCATTTGTGTTTCTGGCTGACCTGAAAGACTGAGGAGTTTTAAATAGCTGGCCTGTAGCCACCAGTAGCAGAAAATAACTGAATTGCCATTGTTATATTATCCTTACTCATATGTGATCTCCGTAATATACTCTACTTGAATGTGGACGATATACTATTTGACCCTTTCATGTTCTAGTTTGCAAAATGGGTATCTGTTTGCTGTGTTTCTTTCTTTCTTTTGTATTTGAAGTTGCAATAAACTCAGATTGAACATAAATATACCAGCAGCTGTTGATAGAAAATTCCTCTAAATAAACAGAAAAACAACAGAGCTGAAGATAGCATGTCCACTCTTGTGAGGACACTAGCAAAAAACTAATGTCCTGATGGTTTTGAGCAGGGTTATCCTGTGCTGGCCTAGGCCTTCTTCTGTTGCCATTTCTCCTGTAGGCAGCAGAATAACCCAACAGTCTAAAAATTCTAAAAATCTCTCGCCCCCCCACCTTTTCCTGCGGCCTGCCAATTTTTTTTACATTTTGCCACGGGGTTCCCCTTAAAATCCATACCAGACCTCAAGGGCCTGGTATGGATTTTTGGGGGGACCCCCCACACCATTTTTTATTTAAATTTTGGCGCGGGGTTCCCCCTAATATCCATACCAGACCTGAAGGGCCAGGTATTGATTTTAGGGGGACCCCTACACCATTTTTTTTATTTTGGCACAGGATTCCCCTTAATATCCATATCAGACCCAAAGGGCCTGGTAATGGACTGGGGGGGGGGGGGGGGACTCATGCCATTCTTCTTCATTCATTTTTTATGTATTTTGCCGGGATCTGACAATACATTACAGCCGCAAGCAGTTTTAAATTACATTTTTTCCTTTACAAATGTCATTTTGCTGCTCTCATTTATTACACTATGTACGGCCGCTATGTAAGCAGCCTTACATAGTGTGGGGCGTGGACTCAGCCCCCTGAGTCATGATTGGCCACATTGCTTGCACAGCAGAGCACGCTGTGATTGGCCAAAGCATGCAGGTTAGGTGCATGCTTTGGCCAAACAGCAGCCGTCAATGCACTGCGATCTCGCAGTGCATGGACAGTCTCGTAGTTCATTATGGGGCGTTCCACGGGCACTCGAATTTCCCACAAACGCCCCATAATGTTCTAAATTCACAAACAGTCAAACACCCGACACTTACGTTCGACTCAAACATCGGGTTCATCCCTACCAAGGAGCCATCGGGTCCCCATTTGGGGAGGCTGACATTGGGTTTTTAGTTGCCAAACCTGACTCCATCTTCCAGGCAGGAAGATCTTGTCTTTTATCTTGTTCATAATAAAATCCTCTACAGAGGGATGAAGAGAAAAAACCTTGGTGGAACAGTTAGGTCTTTGAGAACTGAGCCCAGACATGGTCTGTTTAGGTGAGCCAACATCTGACAAATTCCTCTGGTGGGATCTCCTCCTCTAGGGAAGGGATGGATTCAACACATGACAATGCATCCTTTAGAGCAGTGATGGCAAACCTTGACACCACAGATGTTTTGGAACTACATTTCCCATGATGCTCATGCACTCTGCAGTGTAGTAGAGCATCATGGGAAGTGTAGTTCCAAAACATCTGGGATGCCAAGGTTCGCCATCACTGCTCTAGAGGGTCTGTAACAGAAACCAAATTATAGGCATCTCTGTGTCAGATTCCACTGGGGTAAAACAGACAGTTGGCATTTTAAACCCTTGTGATCATGAGGAGTAAAACTAAAGGATGCATAAAACCTTGCATACCAGAAGAAAGCATCTATGCTGTGATCTGTAAGAAGTGCAAAAAGCACAATCTTTTCCCATTCCCAGCTTGACCTTGCACATAGAGCCAATTAGGTCCTGAGTTGCTGGATTGCTTGCAGCCATAGGGTGATCATTTAGTGCCAGACATGCGTTAAATTTAAAAAAAGGGCTGTTGTACCTGTGAGTAAAAAGAGCTACCTCACTCTCCCAGGTATACTAAGGGACCAGCTTATAGGGTAGATGGAAGTATGGCTTTGTGACCACACAAAGGCAGGCAGAGTGTAAAAAACGCCCCAACCCCCCCCCCCCCCCCCGTTGTGTCTATTAAAATCTATTGCGTCTCTGGTGCCAGTGTTTTGCCAAGAAAGGTCCACCGTCGGATAGTGTCCGCCCTGTACCACGCAGGCGCAGAGCTTGCGCAGTACGGAGGACAAAGGAGATGCCGAAAGTCTCCGAACATGAACAGCTGTTCATCAGCTGTACACGGCGCCTGCGCAATTAAGACTACATTGTGTCACATGCTCCCGATACTCGTGCAACTCTGCAAGGGGTGGGTGTAGGGGTGGATGCATACAGAAGAGGCCGCATGATGGGCAGAGCTCATACAAGAGATCCTGCAATGGATCTGCAACAAAACATCAAAATCCGCACTGATACTGTGGCAAATTGCTTGTGTTAGGTAGTTAAATAGGTCCAGCAAACCTGCCCATCAACATTGCAAAACCCACCCTCCAGTTGTGTAAACGCACCCCGCAAAGATCCGCCCCTTTGAGAAATCCACCCCCATCGTATGAGCTCTGCCCATCATGTGGCCTCTTCTGTATGCATCCACCCCCCCTTGCAGAGAGCGCCCCCTTATGCGGGAGCGCGTGGCACAATGTAGTCTTAATTGTGCAGGCGCCGTGTACAGCTGATGAACAGCTGTTCATGTTCAGAGACTTTCGGCGTCTCCTTTGTCCTCCGTACTGCGCAAGTGCTGCGCCTGCGCAGTACAGGGGTGGACACTATTCGACGGGGGACCTTTCTTGACAGGACACCTGTTGGTGAAGAAGACAGGCTGACTCTGTGAGAAAATGGCACAAAATGTAGGTACAAATAAAGGGGAAAATCCCAAAACATCCAGAGATCTGCCTAACCACTCACAAGAAGTAAGTCATCAGAAATGAGGGCAGATGAAAACCGCCACAGCTCTGGTCCAGAAAACTTAGTAAGGAATCCCCAGATGTACTGGCCTGATCTGAAAGTAGAGTCCTGGAAAAGTTGGAATACAGATGGACTGCCACCGTCATCACAGAGAAAACATCAGTATAATAGAATAAAAGCTTCCAAATTATGCAAAAATATAGCAGAAAGGAAAGAGACATCCGTTCTCTTAAGGACATTAAGTGAAACTGAGCAGGTGTGAGATGGGGAAGTTATAGCTTTTTGAAGGTTGGCCTTCAGTTTCAATGTGCCTATTACCCATTTCTCCTGTCGGTGGCAACATAACCAAGGGTTGCTTAATTGTCTTCTCTCATAACAGAAAGTTTTTAATCTGTGTTTAATGTGTAATGGATGCATGGGTGGTATGCAAATAGTAGGAATCTAGTTAAGATTAGCTAATGTGCATAATAAACATGAGACTGAACTATTAATAGGTCAAAGTAAAAGGTAGAAACAACTCTACCAAAAACTCAGATTGCAATGACAGACATTATCTTACCAACAAAGTCATCCTTTTTATCACCACTTGGGATTTTGTAGTCAACTTCATCATTCTTATAAAAGTGGAAAAGCTGGAATGTGTCAAATATGAAGTCCCCCAAATATTCATCCATGTACGTGGTTAGAATTCTTCTATCAAAGCTATCGATGGCTCGGCCACCATACATGACCTGTAGATACACAGTAAGATGTCATTAGGCTTCCTAAAGACCAGTTCAGAATGGTGCTTTTATCTGTATATTTTTAATGACACATAACATAATTTTCCCTTTCCAAAACAGAGTTTATGAAGAAAAGTGTCAGAAAGCCAATGATGCTAAAAGATGTGCCATGTTTTAGTACAGAGCTCTTCATGCTGATGGGAAAGGTTGTCTTAGCAACACAAACTGGATTGGTCATTGTCCAATCTAATAATTACTATATTAGTAATGACTGTTCATGTAACCTTCTAAAAATGTGTTAATAAAAATATATTCAACCTTAAATACGGTAGCTAAAAAGTGCAGCGGAGACCAGAGGAGTGGGGAGGGTGTTGAGAGAGAGGTAAACATTTTTTGTATTCAGAGGTGGAATTCAAACTACAGTTGAAATTACATTTGAAACTCATACACTATGAGGACATAAACTCATATTTTAGTCTATCCTATTCTAGTAAAGAACCAGGAACTCTCTTAAAGGGGCTGCAAGAATTACCAAAGAACTTCTAATTAATTACAAGCACAGCACTGTTTTTCTCAGCAGTCTTTGCTAATGGAGCAAAATATTATATATATATTATATGTGTGGAAGCAGATCAGTAGTTCAAAGCATTCCTGAAATTAGCCAAGACAGTGTGAGACCAAGGCAGTTCTCACTTCTCAAAATACATACATATGGCCATTCTGTCTGTGATACTTACTCTATATTCTGTATGTTCCTACCACAAGCCCCTCAAACACACAGAAGAAGCATAAATGCCCCCATAGTGTCTATGAATCATTTGTAGCAGGAAAACAAAAGTCTCATTTATACTCATTTAGCATTTGCCTGTAAAGACAGAGGCCAATAATTGCATGTGTTTTACAGTAAGCTGCGTGACCTTGCTATTTATGTTGTTGCAGGAAATCAATGACATTAGCAGGTAAAAGCCAGGAAACAAACCAACCTCTCCAATAAGGTACTTTAGACTGCCCCACGGTATCCTGGTATCATTTTGAGTGTAAGCTTTGGTTAGATATGTATTTAATATTTCCATGCACACCTAAAAGGAAAACAAAAACAACAAGTGATGTTAAATACAACTATTCTATTAACGTGATCAGATTTTTATGCTAAATAAGAAGATTTCCAATATGTACAAAGATTCAGCTGCTATTTGATCTGGGGCGGCCCGTCCATTAAGGGCGCACAGGCGCCACCTCCCCGATCCGTGTGTTTGGCCCCTTGCAGGACGCCGGATGCATGAATTCCAATGGGGGGGGGGGTTGAAGCACCTGATTAGAGGCAGGGTCTCTAATAGGCTTCAAAATAGGGTGGGCTTGGGGTGCATGTAATACGAACGAAGCCCACCCTGGTGTGTTACAATAGCAAATGAATATTCGCTATTGAAACACTGATCATACTCCCGGCCAACCAGGATTGACCAGTCACCTGATTAGCTGAAAGGACAGGCGATCCTATTGGATGCCTAGGAGGAGGAGAGGAGACAGGCGGCAAAAGCGAGGAGGAGGAGAGGACAGAGGAGCTGCTCCCCGATGCCTGCCACCTAAATGGGGCAAGTGCCAAACCGACTGGCAGACAGCAAGCGCTTCCATATAAATGGCAGGACAGGAAACCAGAGGCCCAGGCCATGGCAACCCAGATTCTATTTTCCCCCCAGAGTAGGTGTAACACACAATAAAATTACATATGACAACAGTTGCATTGTTTATTACTGTCAGAGTTGTAAATGAGCAGGCAATGAAAAAAAATGTAACCATGAATACACTCCTTATTTTGTAGCAGCAGAGAGTACATCACAGTTGTAATATATGGGAATAGCCAAAAAAGTTGCAAAAAAAGGACCAACGAGACAGAAAACGCAAAAAGGAAAGCAGCCTATAAATAGCATAACATGTTAGATTGTTCTTGATAGGTGTTTCATGATGTATCATATTCAATCAGAAAAACTTTTTTTTTTATTTTTTTTATAGATAACTGGAGGTAATGGGATGAGCAGGTGGTTAGGGAGCGGGGCAGTAGGAAAGGTTAGGATAGGTGTGAGGTCAGGTAGAAAGCCTAAATCTAAGACAAATGCCGGTATGGACATAGGGGAGTCCTGTGAGAGGGCAGAAGTAGAACAGACAGCATGGAACCAGCAACCACCAGAGAGTTAGGGAAGACATAGGTGGGTGGGAAAGGGATAAAGATCAGAGAGGAGGGGAAGAGTAAGAGAAAAAAAAGGGGGAAATGCACATAGGAAAGGGGAACACTGTTGGTTGTGGGGGAGGAAACAAAGGTCCGAATCTGTCAGCATTCAACCAGAGTGTGAGGATATCTATCTGGATAAAAGGTTCTTGTATTCCTTGGTCAAAGTATACTCAAGCCAGTAAACCCAAGTGGTGTGGAATTTAGCTTCAGAGCCTTTGAAAATTCTAGCCATATCGTCCACTAATTTAATCCCATTAATTATATTGAACCAATGTTGCAATGGGACAAGGGGGGGGGGGGGGGTGTTATCCATAAGAATGGAATACAGGAGCAAGCCCTGTGTACCAAGTGAACATTGGCCACCTTTTTTGTAGTACCAAATTTACTGTTGATTTACCACCTGTTGATTGCAATTTGGTAAGTAATTTGTTTGCTGCATCCCCCCTGCTGAACTTACCCCTGCATGTTCAGCCTCTCATGGAGTTGGAAGACCCTGAATGCTGAAGGTAAATCCTTCTAAAAATTGGGTGTCTTTTTGTGCCAAGGCCGCGGGCAAATTGATGCTTAAACAGCATTGACATTGTACAGGTGTGGTATTATAAGAGCTCTGCAATGTCATTATTACCTCTCTCTTGGGTTTTTTTTTCCTGTCTTTTTATATGCAGCCCACCACACTGCTCTCCTGGCTTTATTGTCAGTCTGAGAGCAGCTGTGAATGGTCTCACAGGCTGCAGGGAGATGGGCAGCACAGGATGGGCCAGATGCCATGCAATGGTGTAAATGGTCTTGGAAAGCTGCAGTTGGGAGGGTTTCTCTCCCTCTCTCTCTGCAGTCCTGCCAAGTAAAGGACTTACCTCAGATTCTGACTGAGTCTCCTTGTCGGTCTCTGGATGTGCTGCCCTGGCTCCCTTGCTATGCTGTGTACTTCTGTGGATTTCACAGTCTGAATGGTTTTTGTCTCAGACTCTAACTGTGTCTGCTGTCTGCCTTTGGAAGTGCTGTCTGGGCTCACCTGCTAATGCCTCTAAAGTGAGTGGATGAAGGCAGATGGCTCTTAAGAAGACAGTGTGGGGGCGTGGCCTGGACATGGCGAGGTGAGGACGCTGTGCTTCTGAGCTCCCGGCTTCATCCAGGCTTGCCGAGCCTACTATGCTCTAAAACCTACCCGGAGTGCAAGGCATGTACTCGAGGAGAGGGAGGACAAAGGGGAGAGGTAAATCAACCAGACAGAGAGACTCCGGGGGAACTATAGACCACTTTCTCACTCAACGCCATGTCCAGGCGTGGCCTGGACATGGCGAGGTGAGGACGCTGTGCTTCTGAGCTCCCGGCTTCATCCAGGCTTGCCGAGCCTACTATGCTCTAAAACCTACCCGGAGTGCAAGGCATGTACTCGAGGAGAGGGAGGACAAAGGGGAGAGGTAAATCAACCAGACAGAGAGACTCCGGGGGAACTATAGACCACTTTCTCACTCAACCCCGGACTCCCACCCCGGACCCCAAGATGGCGGAACCGCGTTGAGAGACGAGCGGGATACAAGGGAATCGATCGGCATCCCCGGCTGCCTCAATGGACTCGGACTCCTACTCAGATGTTCCGGTGGCCTTGCAGTCCGGATCGGGGACCCCCCTGTTGAATTCTAGGGGCATTGGAGGAGAAGCGGAGCTATGGGCACTGCTTAAAGCCCTCCCCACTAAGATGGACATAGAATCCCTCATTGAACGCCTGGAAACACAACACCGCAAAGACATGCAGGAAGTGAAGGGAGAGCTGAACACACTATCCACTAGATTGACGGCGGGGGAGACCTCAGTGACATCCCTGGAAAAACGGGTCTCAGAATTAGAACATCTCCAAGAAGCTCATGTGGACGCTGCTACAATGCTCCAACTACACCAAGAAGAAATGGAGGACCGCAGCAGACGCAACAACCTTCGTTGGCGCGGCCTCCCAGAAGCGACGGGACCTGAAGATTTAGCCGCCACCGCGATCGCTATATTCCGCAAGCTTCCAGGTGATTCGCTCCCTCAGAATATGGAGTTTGACCGCATCCATCGAGCGCTGGGTCCAAAATCGCAAGACCCTAACAGACCGAGAGATGTCATCTGCCGCCTTCATCATTATTCCCACAAAGAAATAATCATCCGCAGAGCATGGGAGGCAGGAGACGTAGACTTTGATGGAGCGGTGGTTAAAATTCTACCTGACGTCTCCCGAGCCACCCTACAGAGGAGAGCTATGCTGCGTCCAGTGTTAGAGATAGCCCGCAGACAAGGAGCCACCTACCGCTGGGGATACCCACTCTCAGTGCTTTTCAAAAGAGGACAGAGATCATTCCAGCTACGATCCCAGAGAGACTTACCAGCCCTCTCTATATTTCTGGAGACAACCCCCATCCGGATACCGAACTGGCTGAGGTTCCTTCCCCAAACGGGGGGACGACCAGGCCCACACTCATCGCAGACAAACCCTCAGCCGAGGCCGCAGAGGCAACGCCGGAGATCCCGTCCACCAACACCAGATGGGACACGTGAGTCATGAGGGGTCACTGTTCTCCCCTGAGGCAGGACGCTCAGTTTTATTGTTTTTCCCCTGCCGGTTGAGATATCCTCTGATCGAGACCAAAGTATGCCCCACGATTGATCCAAAAGACTGCCTGTCCCTTACCAGGAACACTTTAACAAAGCAGCAGGGATGATTTCACCCCACCTCTCTGAGAGGAGAGAGTTTGAGATGCATAGGGACTGGCTCTGCCACATATATAACTGTCTACCACCGAGCTCTCATCCTCCCCCTGTGCAAGAGGCGGGTGAGCCTAGAAGATTTGGGGGATTTGCCCCCTGGGGGACTCTGAGGGAGGGGGTTGAAGGGGTGAACACAACGTTTACATATGTTGAAGTTGGTAGTTTTTTACCACCCGGGTTTCCGGGGGAGATGATGAAGGCCCCCCCCCCCCACTCTCCTAGCCCACTGAGATATCCGGGGAATGGTTTTCGTTTTTCCTACTACAGGGGTTTCGTTACTGATTTCTATCTTTCCTTTGTTTATGTTCTATTACAGCTAAAGGCACAGATAAGTGATGCAATGCTCTAGATATCTCTATACCACAGGCTGCATAGATGTATAAGATGATGAGAATACATGATGTTTTTCTGAATATTAGAGCACAGGCTTTATCATGCCAGGCCAGCTGGCCAGTTTAAATAATAATTCTAGAGTAAATATCAGGCTAAACTGAGATAAACTGAGCATACAATACCTATTTAGATTTCCTGATAACTAGTGCAAGCTGAAGAGCTGGAATTTACTTAGACAGATACTCAAATTTGATGACTAGAGGTGCTAGGCCGGTTTTTTGACAATTACAATGTTCAACACCTTTGAGTAGGCCTGCATGAAACCCTGAGGGTCCTTTTGCTTGGATGCATGCCCTCGAAACGCATCTGCAACCCGAGATCCTTGTCACGCTATCTCTAAATGATCTAAACCTGCCCGAGACATATATGCTCCAACTTGCTAAACTAACCCATATGAAGAACACGGGGACTACTTATGTATCTCCTAGGGCCCGAGCTGGTCTGGATGGGTCGGGAGCACCCCTCTTTCGCCTTCCCCAGTCACTCCCCCACATAGGCCAGCACATCTCTCGACTGAGGTTCGTAGAGACGTGTAAAAGCAAGCTGATAGCTTGCAGTAGTGTTACCCTACCTACCTACCCCCCCCCCCTTTTTTTTTTTTTTCTTTTTCTTTTTCTCTCTTTTTTTTTTTTTTTTTTTCTTCCCACCCTCCCACTCTACTGCCCTGATATAGCTGAATTTTCTCTGACACAGGATAGTGCCTTTAGGTCACGTTATAGAGACCTAATACAACTTACCAACAGCTAGGGTTTTATCCCCAGTTTCCGACGCCCCTCTCCCATCCCTTCTCACCCTTTTTTTCCCTCTCCCTCCCCGTCTAGTGCTCTGGTTGAGGATGGACAGCCTGAAAGTATTTTCGGTAAACGCAAAAGGCCTTAACACACCGGAGAAGCGACATATTCTTATGAACGAGTTAAGAAGAGCCAAAGCCGACGTGGCCTTCATCCAGGAAACTCATTTTAAAGAGGACAAATTGCCAGTCCTTAAAAATAGATCCTTCCCACTGACCTATTATTCTACTAACAAGACTAAATCTAGAGGGACCTCCATTCTCCTGTCAAGTAAAATACATTGGACCCTTAAGGCCTCTATGGTGGATAGGGAGGGCAGGTACACATTTATTAAGGGTCTTATTGGAGATAAACTCCTGACGCTGGCGACTATATATGCCCCAAATGAAAACCAGGACACTTTCATACAACACACCATCTCTAAACTGACCAAATTTTGCGAGGGCCAACTGATACTAGGGGGAGACTTCAACACACCTTTAGCTCCTAACGTAGATACTTCCTCAGGATCGTCTTCCATATCGATTAAAGCCCGTAAACACATTACCAAAACCCTACATGAGCACCAGCTCATCGACGTGTGGCGCCTCCACCACCCGGGTGAGAGGGACTACACGTTCTACTCACCCCCCCACAAAATACACTCAAGAATAGACTTCTTCCTAATTCCCCATAGCCAACTACATGCAGTTAAGGAATCGACTATAGGCCTAAGGACATGGTCAGACCATGCTCCGATAATGTTGTCCTACGCATTATCAGACGTCTCTACACATAGAACTCCCTTCTGGCGCCTCAATGAGAGCCTTCTGCAGAGACCGGAGGTCCTAGAAGAAGTGAATAGAGAACTGACGAGTTATTTTCGTACAAACACGACAGCTGACTGCACCCCAGGCTCGATATGGGAGGCCCATAAGGCGGTTATCAGGGGGATATTCATAAAACACGGCGCACGGATAAAAAGAGAGAATGGGAAACAACTAGAGATACTTCTTAACAAACTTCACATCACTGCGTCGCAACACAAAAACTCACCAGACCCCCTAGTAGAAGCCGAACTAAACTCCACCCGCAGTCAAATAAATGACCTACTTGGGTATAGGGCAAAAGCAACGTTACAAAGATGTCGCCTCACTACTTATGAGTCGGGAGACAAATGTGGACGAATACTAGCCAGAGCAGTTAGAGATCTTAAAATGAAAACATACATCCCCCATATCAAAACGGCAACTGATACGAAGGTCAGTTTACCACGTCAGATAGCTAACTCCTTTAAGGAATATTACGAAACTCTCTATAGCCTACCGTCCACACCAAGGGCACAGTCGAGGATGGAGGCATACTTGTCCTCCAGCCAGATTCCCACACTGACACCAGAAAATATAGCGGATTTGGACTCCCCAATCACGCAAGAAGAATTGACATTAGCACTTAAATCTGCCAAACCTGATAAAGCCCCTGGACCAGATGGCCTTACCCTCCCATATTATAAAACGCTATTCTCCTCCCTTAACACTCACATGATATCCTTTTTTAATGCAATAGGACCCCAAACTGCATTCTCAAATGATACCACATGAGCGCACATTGCAGTCATTCCAAAAGAGGGCAAAGACCCTCTAATATGTGGTAGTTATAGACCCATCTCCTTGTTAAACACAGACCTCAAACTATTTACTAAGATCCTTGCGTCACGTCTAACCCATCATATGCAATCTTTAATTCATTTAGACCAGGTGGGCTTCATCCCCACCAGGGAAGCTAGAGACAGTACAATCAAAGTACTAAACTTGATACACATAGCCAACCAGACCCATGAGCCCTCAGTTTTCCTAAACACGGACGCCGAAAAAGCATTCGATAGGGTTAACTGGGAGTATATGTTTACAGTCCTTAGACACATAGAACTGGGAGGAAAGATGTTGGGATGGATCACCCAAATATACAATACCCCCACAGCTCAAGTCAAAGTGAACGGAATTTTATCGGACCCATTCCAAATTAAAAACGGGACGAGACAAGGTTGCCCACTGTCCCCCCTACTGTTTGCACTCACGTTAGAGCCGTTCTTAAGTAAAATTAGAAATAACCCAGACATCCAAGGCCTAAAGGTTGGAGGGACCCAATATAAGGTCTCTGCATATGCGGACGACCTGATGTTCTCCCTATCAAATCCAGTAATCTCTCTTCCAAATCTTCTTAGGGAATTTGAAGAATTTGGAAATATCTCTAATCTTAAAATTAACTACAACAAATCAGAGGCCATGGGTATAGAACTATCACGACCTACTCGGCAAACACTGTGCTCTAGTTTTAACTTTAAATGGACATCCACAGCTCTGACATATCTGGGTACTCTGGTCCCAGCAAATCTCAACCACGCCTTTAAACTGAATTTCCCACCCTTACTAGTTAAAACAGGAAACATACTGACGTCTTGGGGTAAAGGCCTACACTCCTGGTTCGGGAGATGCAATCTCCAGGGGATGCAATCTGCAGGGAGCTCTGTGGTGCCACGAACACCTTCGAGTACAAGACAAAAAACACCCACTGATAGGGACGACACTCCGAGTGAGCTCACAAACCTGCCAAACGCAATCACTATCGTCAGCTAACTCCCCACTCTACCTAATTATAGGGAACCCGCAATTTTCTCCTGGTCTAGACCCTCAGGTTAAAAATGCCATGTTGAGCCTAAAACGCATACAAGCACGACACTTCCTGACAGGAGATTCATGGCCCTCCGTGGAGACATTAAGCAACCAATCAGGCCCATTCAAGTTATCATTTTGGACGGCTGTCCAGTTGAGACACTTCCTTGCGTCTATACCTAACTCCATAGGCGTGCGCACAGGGTGTGCCAGGTGTGCCTGGGCACACCCTAATCACCCCGTGCTGTGTCCAGAGATTTGCCCCAAAATGCTGCATCTAAGAGAGTGTGTGGCCCGCGCTGCCTGTGAAACAGTTTCACAGGCAGCAGAGCGTGAGAATTGCCAGAGCTGATCAGTGTATGGAACTGTCAGATAATGACACTGCATGCAGGAAGTGAGACCAGCTGTCTTAATGTCAGGGTGATGTCGGGGGTGGGCGGGACAGAACGGCCATCAAACACCAGCCAATGGGGTGGGGTCTGGGCGGGCCGCTACATGTATGTGGCCCCGCCCCCTCTCTGAAGCAGCTCAAACATTGGCTCGTGTTTATAGCGCTTGGTCCCGCCCACTCCCGACATCGTGGCTGAGTTGTAAGTCATCACAACTCAGCCGCGATGTCGGGGGTGGGCGGGATCAAGCGGCAACACCAGCCAATGATTGGGCTGCTTCAGAGAGGGGGCGGAGCCAGAGAAATGTAGCGGCCCGCCCAGACCCATCCTATTGGATGGTGTTTGGTAACTGTTCAGTCCCGCCCACCACCAGCATCACCGCTGACTTTTAACAGCTGTGTCTCTCCCTACATGCAGTGTCATTATCTGACAGTTTCATACACTGAACAGCTCTGGCAATTCTCACCATCTGCTGAATGTGAAACTCCTCCTCTCCCCTATCTGTGCCACCCAATGCTGCCAATCAGTGCCAATCAATTCTGCCAATCAGTGCCAACCAATGCTGCCTATCAGTGCCAACCAATGCTGCCTATCAGTGCCAACCAATGCTGTCAATCAGTGCCAACCAATGCTGCCTATCAGTGCCAAACAGTACTGCCTATCAGTGCAAACCAGTGTTGCCTATCAGTGCCACTGCTGCTTATCAGTGCCAACCAATGCTGCCTATCTGTGCCAGTGCTGCTTATCAGTGCAAACCAATGTTGCCTATCAATGCCAACCAGTTCTGCCTATCTGTGCCAGTGCTGCTTATCAGTGCCAACCAATTCTGCCTATCAGTGCCAACCAGTGCTGCCTATCAGTGCAAACCAGTGCTGCCTATCAGTGCCAACCAATGCTGTCAATCAGTGCCAACCAATGCTGCCTATCAGTGCTGCCAATCAGTGCTGCATATCAGTGCCCATCAGTGCTGCCTATCAGTGCCAATCAGTGCTGACAATTAGTGCCCATCAGTGCTGCCAGTCAGTGCCCATAAGTGCTGCCAATCAGTGCCAACCAATGCTGCCTATCAGTGCCAACGAATGCTGCCAATCAGTGCCAACAAATGCTGCCAATCAGTGCCAACAAATGCTGCCAATCAGTGCAAACCAATGCTGCCTATCAGTGCCAACCAGTACTGCCTATCCGTGCCAGTGCTGCTTATCAGTGCCAACCAATTCTGCCTATCAGTGCCAACCAATTCAAACCAGTGCTGCCTATCAGTGCAAACCAGTGCTGCTTATCAATGCCAACCAATGCTGCCTATCAGTGCCAGTGCTGCCTATCAGTGCCAACCAGTACTGCCTATCTGTGCCAGTGCTGCTTATCAGTGCCAACCAATTCTGCCTATCAGTGCAAACCAGTGCTGCCTATCAGTGCCAACCAGTGCTGCCTATCAGTGCCAACCAGTGCTGCCTATCAGTGCCAACCAATGCTGTAAATCAGTGCCAACCAATGCTGCCTATCAGTGCTGCATATCAGTGCCCATCTGTGCTGCCTATCAGTGCCCATAAGTGCTGCCCATCAGTGCTGCCAATCAGTGCACAGCAGTGCTGTATATCAGTGCCCATCAGTGCTGCCTATCAGTACCAATCAGTGCTGCCTATCAGTACCAATCAGTGCTGACAATTAGTGCCCATCAGTGCTGCCTATCAGTGCAACCTACCAGTGCCCATCAGTGCTGCCAGTCAGTGCCCATCAGTGCTGCCTATCAGTGCAGCCTATCAGTGCCCATCAGTGCTTCCAATCAGTGCTGCCTATCAGTGCCAATCAGTGTAGATCAGTGCTGCCAATCAGTGCTGCGAATCAGAGCCTATCAGTGCCCATAAGTGCTACCAATAAGAGCCCATCAGTGATGCATATAAGTGCCCATCAGTGCCACCTATCAGTGCCAATCAGTGCCCATTAGTGCCAATCAGTGCTGCCTATCAGTGCCACCTATCAGTGCACATCAGTGCTACCAATTAGTGCCCATCAACGCTGCCCATCAACGCTGCCAATCAGTGCAGCCTATTAGTGCCCATCAGTGCTGCCTTAGCAGGGATGGTGGAAACCCCTCTACAGATAATTGCAATACAAATTACCTTCGAGTGCAACAACTTTTTAGTTGGGAGGTTCACACCATTATAGCACTTTGGATTTTTTATTTTTTAGAGTGTTACACTTAATTGTATGTTTTAGTTACAGTTATAATATGAATTATTGCACTTGAAGTTAATTTCCCACCACCCCTGCTAAGTCCATGTCTTTATGGACCTTGCTTTGTGCACTGGGGAGCAGTCATGTTGGAAGGGGTCATCCCCAAACTGTTCCCTCAAAGTTGAGAGCATGAAATTGTCCAAAATGTCTTGGTATGCTGACGCCTTAAGAGCTCCCTTTACTGGAACTAAGGGGCCGAGCCCAACCCCTGAAAAACAACTCCACACCATAATCCCCCCTCCACCAAATGATTTGGACCAGTGCACAAAGCAAGGTCCATAAAGACATGGATGAGCGAGTTTGGGGTGGAGGAACTTGACTGACCTGCACAGAGTCCTGACCTCAACCCGATAGAACACCTTTGGGATGAATTCGAGTGGAGACTGCGAGCCAGGCCTTCTCATCCAACATCAGTGCCTGACCTCACAAATGCCCTTCTGGAAGAATGATCAAACATTCCCATATATACACTCCTAAACCTTGTGGACAGCCTTCCTAGAAGAGTTGAAGCTTTTATAGCTGCAAAGGGCGGTGCCAACTCAATATTGGACCCTATGGACTAAGACGGCATTAAAGTTCATGTGCGTGTAAAGGCAGGTGTCCCAATACTTTTGACAATATATATATATATATATATATATGTATGTGTGCTTGAGCTTTTGGGTGCACACCCTAATGCAATAGGCTGCGCACGCCTATGCCTAACTCCCAAGGGTTCACACAACCTCTAACGACATTTGAAAACTACTGCTCAGAGGAGGGTACACTCGCAAGGACGCTGTCGATAATGTATAACCTCCTCATTACCCCGACGGACGACACACATCTAACCTTTATACGTAAATGGGAGAGAGATTTGAGTTGTACATTTACATCGGACCAGATTCAACGTGTAGTGACTTTCTCGCTAAAATCCTCTATTTGTACAAAAATACAGGAAACTAATTATAAACTTTTGACAAGGTGGTACCTAACTCCCCAAGCCCTACATACCTTCTACCCGAACACCTCAGCACTTTGTTGGAGATGTCGGACAGAGAGGGGCACATTGCTGCACATATTCTGGTCCTGCTCAAAACTCTCACATTTCTGGTCTACCATTAGAGCAACCATCCAAAAATTCACGGAATACAATATCCCCAATGACCCAGCCTTTTTTCTGTTGCACGTCAATACTATATCAACTAAAAGGTACAAAAAGTCCATTGTGCGACACTTAGTTAACGCAGCTAAATCTTGTATCCCACTCTATTGGAAAAAGCAAACTCCACCAACCGTGGCGGAGTGGGTTCGGAGGGTGGAGGAGATTAGTAGAATGGAAGACTTGGTACTAACGGCGAGACACCAGCAGGAAAAATATACAAAGACATGGGCAATATGGCAACAGTTTATTTTATCCTCTGAAGGCACCACCCTTAGAACCGCCTGATAAGCTCACTTCTCCAGATAATACAAAATCTGAAGCTGTCCTGAATCAACCAGAGCCCCCCCCCCCCACCCCATCCCTCCCACCCCCCGCAGATTCTTCTTTTTCCTCCCCTTACCCCTTTCTCTATTTACCCCTCTTTTTCCCGATGTATATCTATGATTCCCTCCGCTGCCCTTCCCCTCTTGGGTATTGAGATTCTGCCCGAGTGGGATAGGAGGCGAAGGGAGACTAATAGAGAGAAATGCTAAATGTGAATTTTATCTGCTGACCTTCTACTGTAAGAAATATTTTAATATATACGATTATTCAGGAAGGTAAACGAATATTCCTCTCTTTATTTTCAATGTATGTATGCATCGTACTGTATTGTAATGTCTCACCCCAGGTTGGGCATGTAAAAAAATAAATAAAATCTATATTTGAAAAAAAAAAAAAAAAGAAGACAGTGTACATGTTTTTTGGTGAGAGGTAATATGCTTTTCTCTATATATTTTGTGCAAATATGAGCGTGGCACAGAAGATTAGCAAAGAAAGAAGGGGGCGATTTGGGACATGGTTCTTAAAAGAGTGCCCAAGGAAATTATGCAAATTAAGCTGTTTTGCATTATTTTAGGAGCAGAAACCTGAACGCAAATGCTCCAAAAAACATAAGATCCGCCAATGATCACAGGATAACGACACCTAACAGGTTGTCACATTCATTAAGCATGTGGTTAATATACTCTAAAGGAGTTGTTTCCACTTACCCTGTGAAGGGTCAGGATCCAGCAAATTGACACATGTGTTTATGCCAGCATGATAGAAAATGCCTTGCCAAGCTCAGGGTGCATTTTGGGCCTGCATGCAGTCTGCAGTGGCAGAGAAATGACATTGCACAGATTGCCTCACAAGGATGTGGTTGTGAAAAATTATAAGCCCTATTAAGGCGGCTATAGCAGAAAGTATGCTGCAAATATCCACGCCACAAGCAACACCCATAATGATAGAGCGTACAGCGCTCATTGATGAAGGATGGTCTTTTCCCACAATGATAGAGCGTAAAGCGCTCGTTGATGAAGGATGACAGAAACCTTGTCAGAAGACCAATTTACAGTAACAGGTTCTCTAATCTTTATCCAAATAGGATGGCTGATGTATGTTTATGCACTGCACTTCCAGGGGTGGATGCTGCCCTCTAGCGTCTGGGACAGCAAGTGTCTTTGCCTTTTTATAACTCAGTTACCTTCAGAGATCATATGGATGAGAAAGTGGACTTGTGCACACCAGATGTAGTCCAGTGCGTTTTTTATTCTGCATCAAGAACGCATGGACAGTGTCCAACTTTCATCCCAATTACCTAGTTCACACCAGTACAGAGCATTCTAGTGCAGTCAACAAAAGTAGAATGTTGCATTGTTTCTGTATAGAACATATCTGTAAAGTGGCAAAACACATTGAGAATGCATCAAAAACACTCATGCAGAAACACATCTGGAATACAGAAATTGTGGTGATCTGGCCATCAGGCTTGCATGGAATCTATACAGTGACAGATTTTGCCTGCCATTCAGCAATAGAGTTAACTTCGCTATATAAACTTCAGAAATGGCATTACATTCAACACCGGAAACTACAAGATTTGGCACATTGTATGGAAAGAGTGGAACCCAACAACTGACTGTTGGTTGATGCTTTTGATAGACCTAGTACAAGCGCTGGCCCACTGTCACTGCTATGAGATCATTGTGGTTACGGCCACTGGAGGGCAGGCAGAACTTCTACATAAGCCTTTGACATTTCCTATAATGGGAGGTTATGGTTTGGCCAAACGCTGAACAACACAATTAAGCGCAAATGACAGGAGGAAAAGTCTGGACGGTGGCCACAGACTAGTAAGAGGAAGCCGCCATCCTTCACTCAAGCCTACTGAACTTCAGAAGGTGCAGGAGGCCAAATCTTAGAGGACAGGCTGCAGATTTAACAGATCACAGTGGAGGTGTCTCAAAGTTACTTTTGACACGAAATCAAGTCCAGAACAAGCTGCTAAGATGGCTGGAAAGTCTTTTTGAAGGTGCATTCAACCAGTCTCTACCAGTTGGGGCCAGGGGGCCTGAGTGAAGTTGATGATTGTAGCCTCCTTCTGGAGGGTTTGGATGACAATCATCAAAGACCAGTGGGTCCAGAAGACAGGTGGGAGTACAAGGGAGATTTCCAAAGTTGACCACTGAATTAATTTATGTTCAACAGATCTCAGAAGAGAAAATGTTTGGCAAGATTTTTATACTGCTACAAGGCCATCATGCCAGTGATGCCGGAAACATAGAATCATCTGGGGGCCTTTCTCCCCAGTTTTTCTAGTACTTAAGGCAAGAGCCTTTTGGTCTGTTTCAGTTTGAAGGAATCTAATGTATTCATACACAGCAAAAGGTTCAAGATGGAGTCCATGCGGACAGTCACAGGGACAGTTCAGCAGGAGGACCAGTTAGTATCAATTGAATGGCCAACTTGTACTTCCATGTACCGATCAATGCTGAGCACTAGAGGCGTGTGAGATTTGCGGTGGCCAGATGTCACTTCCAGTTCAGGTGTCTGCCTTTTACAGAATTGGCACAGCCCCATGAATCTTTTGAACATCTTGTTGGCAGTGGTGGTACCTTGGGCCAGGTGGCACATGAGGGCGTTTCAATTTGTCCTCTTTAACCTATGAACTGGGCTGTCTATGGATCAGAAAATCTTTGTGCCTATACAAATTCAACAAGAACTGGAATTTTGGACATCGGCACTGTGCTTCTCTCGGAGGCATGTCTCTCAGCCCAGGAGATAGGATGATTCTGATGCCAGTCTTTGGGGCTGGGGAGTCCACAATCTGAAGAAACAAGTGCAAGGCCATTGGAGCACTGTGAAGTGCAGACCCCTCAATTATCTTGAATGGAATGAAGCCTTTTCTAGCATTGCAAGCCTTTCAGGATCTTCAAGGGGGGCTGAGTAAGATTGACAACAAGACAGTAGTAGCCTACATTGCTTGACAAGGGGACACCAAGTCTTTTCTTGTTACATCTTGCAAAGAAACTTTTTGTGGGGCAGAGAACCACTTAATTAGTTAAGGTTGGTCTTCTTGCCAGGGAAGCAAAATCAAATTATTGGTTTGGTTAGGCAGAATATTTTTTCAACAAGTGCCTCATACCAATATTGGTACGACAACCATCTGTGACGCATGACGCTTCACCGGATGTGACGTATCGATACTGACGAGTTAGCGAGTGAGGATGAGATATAAAGGCTGCATCGTGTGTCCGCCGTGACCACAATACACCGCTACAATTCGCTAATAGAAGTTTGCCTTTGATGCTTTTTTGTGATTGAACTGATGTGACATTTCGCATTTTACAATAAATGGTTTTTACGTTATTACACTATTGGAAGCACTTTTTTCATTCACATGTGGAGCAATCCTTTTCTGTTGTGCACGGTCGGATATCTGAAGTACTGGTAACCCTGGTGGGTTTAAAAGTGTTAATGCCGAGCATGAGAATGCAAGGCATTTAAATTTGGTGAGTGAGTTTCTTAAAGGGAGCAGAATCACTGTCACATACGGTGTGGTGAAAGGAAGTTCATTTTGAGTATTAGAGGATTCGTCACCGGTTTAATCACTTGAAATTCATCACCTTTACGGACTTTAATTGAAACTTATTTTTCACCTTTTTGTTTTTCAATTTGTAGTTTATGGTATTTGTTTATTTTCACCACCACATGGTGTTATTGAAATCGTTTTAGCATTTGTTTCACTTTAATACTGTGACATTAGCGCCACTATTTTTTCATTTAAATACGTTTACATTTTACTTTTACTTTAAGTGGCAGCTCTAGTGTAGTTTATTTGCATGAGCGCAGTGGTGGGACATCAAGCATAGGTGCGTCAGATTGCTGACCAACAGTTAGAGATACAGATCCATACCTGGAAATCTGATTCATTAAAATCATAAGGCACATTCCAACCAATCTTTCCAAACTTCCTTCTCTCCTGCACCACAGCATGGAAGAATGCCAGGACAAAGACCAGGGATTTAAACGCGGGATGCTGACAAGCGTCAAGAGCTTCATGGCCGATTTTAAAATATGTCGCCCTCATGTTCAGCTTCAGCCCATTGGGAGGTTCTGTAACCACCTGTAGAGTACATGAAACATCTATTTATCTACAAGCATGATAAAAAGCAAAAGCATGCACATTAAATCTGAACTCCAGAAAAACAGGTAAATTCACAGCTTATGCACTTTTACCTTATACTAGACCTGTTTTACCTGCCAAAAAATGTTTGATTTTGCTCAGCCACTCGAGTGATTTATAAGATAGACAGCACAGCCAGATCATGGACCTGCCTGCAGACTACATCGGAAACTACAATACAGTCTGGCAACAGACCTGCCCCAGCCTGAGACTGTAAGAGCAGCAGCATGATGATGAGATCACTGTGTGTTCTCCTATCATCATATTCACAGTTATAACTGGCAGCATTGTGCAAAGAAATAACTGAACTGTCCCAATAGGTTTCATTAGCCATATGTTGTTAGTGTAAAGTGCAGTGAAGTAGCCTTATTCACATGACTGAATGTTAGAAGTGATATGAAATTCTATTAAACTATGTACATCAGTCCCAGTTTACTTTAGGCCACTTCACCTAATTTAATGTTTAGTAAATTAGGCCCATACAGTATTTCATTTAGTCCACATACACAATCTCTCTGTTTTCTGTTTTTCCTATAGGGCTGAAATTGGCAGGGCTGTCTTATCTATGCTGGATTATTAGATGAAATTATGATCTTTACAGTGAGCAGTCTCTCCATACTAACACCCCCTTATACATCTGCTGATAAGCATTAAAGGTGCAGTATTTTAGTCTATAACAGTACATCTCAATTATAGTAAACCATGATATTTTAAATAGTCATAAGGTTCAGTGTGCATTCTGATTGCTGGTTAATCATTACTATCGTACTCTTTTACTGCTTTGCATTGATTATATTTACCTTGAGTGATTTCTGTAGTATTCCAATTGGAAAGTCTTTGGTGGGATCTGTGGTGAGCCACAGGCGGAAATCTGGATGAGGTTTCCTTATCAACTCCAAGGCTTTCTCCAAATCCTTCAGCCATTTCACCAAGAGGTGACAATTCTGTAGCATTAGCCATTGCCCACGAGATACTGCTATCTCCAGCAGCTGCAGAGCAACCTGTTATGATGTAACACAACAAATTTTGAGTGCAATTTAAGCGTGAGGGCAGACAGTACAATTACATTACAAATCAATGGAGGAGGGATAAGAGGGCCCTGCTCATTAGAGCTTACAATCTAGAAGCGAGGGTCAAGTGATACAAAGGTGGGAGATGAGCTGATGGAGAAAATAAAAGTACGGTTTTTTAGGTATGGGCTAGATAGGCTTCTCTGAATTGGAGATAGTCATATAGAATGGGGTAGGGAATTCCAAAGGATGGGAGAAACTACAACAGTTTTGTTTCTATAATTCAAGTGGCTAGCACTTCCACCTATCAGCACTAGGGTCGTCGGTTCGAGTCCCACCGATGGCACAACCTGCCTGGAGTTTGCATGCACTCCCTGTGCCTGCGTGGGTACTCCAGCTTCCTCCCACACTCCAAAGACATGCTGGTAGGTTAATTGGCTCCTGTCTAAATTGGCCCTAGTATGTATATGTATGAATGTGAGTTAGGGACTTAAGATTGTAAGCTCCTAGAGGGCAGGGATTGATGTCAATATACAATACATATGTAAAGTGCTGTGTAAATTGATGGGGCTTTATAAGTACCTGTGATAAATAAATAAATACTATCTACAGCCTTTAGTTCAGAAAAGGCCATCATATATTAAGGACACTAAACAAGTTAATAACATGTTATCCGACATTACTCCCAAGAGAGGACTGTGGCTGGTTACGGCAGACGTAACCTCGCTTTATACCATTACCCCCCATCATTTGGGCCTAGAGGCAGTTAAGCTGTATTTAGTAAGAGGTTCTGGCTTAGTTCCATCTCAGATTGATTTTATTATGGAGCTACTAGAATATGCCACAAGTCACAATTATTTTTGGTTTAACCACCAATTCTATCGTCAAGACCGAGGTGTGGCAATGGGGGCAAAATACGCCCCAAGTTTGGCCAACTTATTTATGGCCAAATGGGAGAAGGATGTCGTCGACACCCACAGGAGACCAGAATTGGTCCTGTGGGCTAGGTATATCGACAACGTCCTCCTCCTATGGGACGGTAGTTAGTATGAGCTCCATAGTTTCATGATGCTTCTTAATGAAAACAATAGGGGTATCAGGCTTAATTTTGAGGCCAGTTTAGAAGAAATCAATTTTCTCGATTTAAGGATCACGGTGAAGGGAAATAAATTTGTGACATCGACTTTTTTTAAGCCGACAGACAAAAACTCATACATCCCTTCAGATAGTTGTCATTATGAGCCCTAGTTGAGAGCAGTCACTCAAGGTCAGTTTACGCGTCTTAGACGCAACTGTACTGAGGTTGAAACCTTTGAAAATCAGGCGGCCATTCTTACCAGTAGGTTCATAGAGAAGGGCTACGACCAGTGTCTGTTGTCTCAGGCAGTGAAAGTAGCACGTGAGAAAGATAGGACATCACTTCTGGCAGAAAGCCAACACAAAATGGTTAATACTCAATTTTCTTTTCCGTTTATTACAACATTTTCAGTACAACATCGTAATGTCAAGAAATTGATCCAAAAACATTGGCATGTTCTGACTAGTGATCGAGTTCTTGGCACTATATTACCGGAGAGACCTCAGGTTATATTTAAAGGGGCATCATCTTTGAGTAACAGGATTGCCCCTAGTGTCCAAGATCCACCAAAGACTAATAGATGTTTTTTTCCAGAACCTCACTGGCTACTATAGATGAAAGAATTGCCAGGTCTGTACCCTCAATAGATGTAAGGAGAGGAAAATTTACATCTACAAGCACCTCGCGGTCATATGAAGTGGAACCATTCATTACCTATTCATCTGAAGGGGTCGTCTATCTTATACAGTGCCCATGCGGTTTACAGTATATAGGGAGGACCAAAAGGGCTCTTCGAGTAAGACTGAACAAGCACATAAATAATATTAGGTGGGGCTTTGATAAGCATTCAGTCTCTAGACATTATGACCAGGTACACAATAGAGATCCCTCCAATACATTGTACATGGGGATAGACAAATACAAGCCCCATTGGAGTGGTGGGTCATTAGAGAAATTTCGAAACAAGAAATGGCCTGGATATACAGACTCAAAACGTATGTTCCCTTCGGCCTCAATGTTGATACTGACGTAAATGCCTTTATCAATAACTCTTAATATCTGACTAACTTATTTTTTATGGGAACTTTTAGGGATCTATTATGTCAAAGCTGACTTTGTGGTTGGATGGTAATTCACTACAGGGTCCATTGGTAACCTCTGTTCTGAGTCTCTATTCGCCGGGGACGGATATATATTTTTTTGGCTTCTCTTTCCTTTTTCCTCTTCTTCCCTTTCTCCCCCTTTTTTTGTAATTATAGAGATATTATTCATTTACATGGGTTTTAGTTTGGAATTTTTTTTAATATTTTTTTTTTTAATTAAATCTTCATTCTTTGGTGAGTCTCAATTCAATCGATTTTTATATATGAGGTAATGCTCAATGTGTAGTTTGATTGTGGCCCACTAGATGTCATCTCAATCACTCTGAGGGTGGCCCCTAAATACGCATTGGCTCATCTTCCGGTTCCTTTAGCACGGAGGACCGTTTTAGGGTTAATGACGTACAGGCCCTATTCATTTTATTACTTTTAGAGTTTTTCGAGGAATATTATTAGAGATATTGGTCTTGAGTCGACTGCACACGTGTTAGTGTGAGAATCTGGATACCAACATATATTCTCTATGCGATGGCATGCCTTTCCTTTAGATATGCCATCGATATTGAGAGTGTATCCATTTCTGTCATATGTGTGCGAGTCTTGCAGCGTACTGACTAATTAAATTTTTTGAGCTATGAAGGTTCTTTAAAACTACCTTCTTTTTTATTTAGACTGCTTTTTTAATAACACAGTGAAATCTATTATTTGCCCACTAGGTGTCACTCGGATCAGCTGTTGAGCGTTTCACCATTGTGGACATTAGACCCACTTCCGTTTTCTATATATGAGAAGGGGTGGCTGATCTAGGGATCTCCGTTTATTTCTTGTGCCCGGACCGTTGAAGCCTGGTTGCATGCTTCTTCCCTAGGAGCATAGGCAGGCTTTTTCCCACTCAAGGTTTAGTTTTTTTATTATTTATTTTATTTATTAATTTTTTTAGCTATGCCGTCCCATTATTTAAATGTGGGGTAGGTTGCCTAGATCAGGTGCCATTAGTGTGTCCCGACGGCTCTCGCATGTTTTCATAGCACACTGCGCAGGTCTGTCGTTGGACTGCGGCTCAGAATGATGCTTGGTCAGGTTACCAGGGTATTAAGGGTTGGGTCTCGCGTGGTTTTACATTGCACAATGCGCAGGTTTGTTGGCGGACTGCCGCTCAGAACGAGGCCTGGTCAGGTTGCTATGATATAAAGGGAGGTGACGCAGCGCGCTGCCCGTGCCCCTGGATGACGTAATTCTCTTACGAAAAGCATAGGGCAGAGCAGGACGACGCGCTGACATCACCTCAAGTCGTTGTTTGTGTATCCAGTATCCAGAAGGACAGGTTTGTCCAAATGTGTACGGGCTGGCACATCGGACTTCAGGCTTTCTATTTGTTACTACTTTTGTAAGTGCGAAATATTTGTTTTTAATCTCTTAATAAACCTGAAGGTTTTTACACTATTGGAGCATTTATGTTTCTTACATGCTATGTGCACCCACTAACGAGGCGATCTGAAGAGTAGCTAGCAAGCAAGTCAGCAGTCTCGATGTGCTCTGAAGATTACAGCTATGCCTAGATTATATGCTTTCCCTGATCCTCTGTAGTGGGGGATCACGGCTATCTGGTAAGAAGTGATTCTTTCCATAGTGGTGGTGGATTGCACATATTCCTTGTTAATCAGCGGTTGAAAATTCATCTCATCTGTGGATGGACTTTATTTTTGATCTTTGCACGGGTGGATGTGACACTTTTCAGCTATTTACAAACAGACTGTTTGTCTTGTTTGGATATGGACTGAGTTCTGTTTATAATCTGTCATTTTTATATATGTTTACACAATGTTTATGATTTATTAATTTATTCATACACATTTGCCGTTCACATTGAATTGTGGTTGGTTTGCACAATTTTGTGTGCAATATAGGGCTTATTAACAATGGCGACCCTAGGGGGGGCCAGAGGGGGCCCTGACCCCCCCAACATTATGCTGGGCCCCACCATGTGCCCCCCCAAAAAAAAAATTTTTTTTTTTTAAATTTTTTTTTTTTTTTTTTTTACAAAAAGGCAATTTCTTTTTGTTTGTATTCATATCGGATGGGCCACATCTTACTCGGGCCACCGCTGGGGTAACACAGTCTCTATTGAGAGGGAGAAGGTCCCCAGTGGGTGATTCCTCCCCCCTCCCTCTGCTCGCTGACGGCCACCCGATCTGCTCCTTCCCCTGCATCCTCATTGGCAGGGAGAAGAGCGAGTTGCAAGAAGGACTCCACCAGGACTCTCAGTTACTGAAAAAACAGACTGAGGGCAGGGGCAGGACAGCAAGAGGAGGCTGGGGAACCCCACAGTGGCAGAACACCAGGGCCCGGTGGCAAGACAACCTTTGCAAGCCTGAAAGTTCTCCCACTGCTTTGGACCCTTATATTTTCTTGGTATGCTGGTGACATATATCTCTTGTTCTCTGTCACCCTGGGGGGGGCCCAATACAGTAGGAAGGGAGCTCACTGCAGAACATGTGAAAGGGCCGTTGTGGGATCGTAGTAAAGGTGTAAAGGGCCCCAGGATAGATAGATATATCTATCTATCTATATATATTTTATATATATATATATTGTCACGGACCTGGCCGGAGCAGAGGCTGTTGGAGAGGACTGTGTGCGGGCCTGTTGCCCACCGATTATGGGCCCTAGCATTTGAGGTGAATGAGAAATCCAGTCTGAACTGTATTAATCGGACTCAGTCATGTATATATTGTATGGGGACTCCTTGCTGTGGATCTGTGTCCCTGAAGAGGGAGGGGGGGTTCCTCCAGCAGCCCCCTGCTGATAAGACTGATTCATTCTGTTGGGACACATCATGTGAGGAGATGCTGGTGTCAACTTGTGCTTATGTTAATTGAATGAGCTAATGACATTGTCCTCCATACAATGTAGGAGACGGGACGACTCCTATTGGAGCTCATGTTAATTAGGTTAGCTTTGAGTCATCCTGGTGTATAAATGTGTGTGAGATCTCAAATAAAAGTTAGTTCTGATGTACTCCAAGACTGGTGTTGCCTAGTTCTTGGGGTTCCTATAGCCAGATCCATTGGACTCGTGTTCCAGAACTTAGGAAGCGGTATATGACGGAAGCACTCAAGCGGAGTGTGGGACGTTCCGTGACATTGGTGGCAAGCAGTGGGATAGCTTCCTGAAGTCTGGGACATCCAAACCTCCAACTGGATCCAAGATCAGCATAGTAGACTTCAGTCACCCCAGCGGAGATATGGACCTGGCATCAGAATTCCCGGGGCTGCTGCGGATCATCCTTTCAACGTACACCAGGACTGTGTCTGAGGATGAATGCCTGGAGCTCAGGCAGCTGATTCGGGTGGAGCTCTGGATTGCAGCCCTCCGTCTCGCTGGTATAAAACAGGGCAAGTGCTTTCCAACCCAAGAGCAACGGGCCAGTGACCAACGGGCATTGCGGATGGCATTCCTGGGAGAGCAGCCCCAGGAGCAATGGGTGACTGAGTTGGACAGGTTGGTCCAGCAGGAGATAGAGCTGGACAATCGGTATCGGGCTCTGCAATGGCACGCAGAGGAGGGATATTTAGGGGAGACAACAGAATGCTCTCCGGAGGGATATGACTTTGGCGGCCCTGGATTACTGTGGGAGAACCTTACAGATCTTTTTATGTTTGGCGATGAGGGGGAACCTGACCTTGAGGACATGAGAGACTATAGAGAGTCTATGCTCGGTCTTGCAGGGGTCTCAGAGCTCAAACCTGATCTGGACCATTTGCTAAGGAAGGAACAGCATCTGGAAAGGGCATACAGGAAACTGCTAGAACACGTTCAGCAGCATGCCAGAGAATCGGCAGTGGAAAATCCGGAGATTGCCGTCCCCAAACCTGAAGTGCTGACAACAGGGCAGAGCTCTGCTAACCTCTGCCCAGCACTGATAACATCTTCTGGGTTCCATGGACAGGAGATGGTGAACCTTTATCCCCAGACATCAGTTGCAGAGACATGGGATTTGATAGACTTTTCTGCTGAGGAAGAACAACCTGATGAGCCTCCAGCAGAAGAGCTGCTATCAGGGCCAAAGTTCACTGTGTTCTGCCCAGCACCAACAGTGGCTTCGGCCTTCTTGAGAGAAGAGGTAGTCGGCCTTTCTCCCACAACACTGACAGGGACATGTGATTTTCTGCCAGCAGCATCTATGGAGTTAAAACAAACTTCTCCAGCTGAAGATCTGGTAACTGAACAGATGGTCCAAGACCTCTGTCCCATACTTTTACCAATTCCAGAGACTGGGGATTTAATAGACGTTTCTGTAGAGGAGGAACCACCTGGCAAACCCCCAGCAGAAGTGCTGGCAACCGGACAGAGGGTCCAAGACCTCTGCCCCACACCTGCAGCAATTGTGGAGGCCCAAGGTGAGGAGGTGGCAATCTATCGCGAGCTGCAGATCAGGATCCAAGGAGAGAATGCAGTCATCACCTCACAACTGCAGCTTGATCTGGTGTCGGTTGATGGGACTTCAGTCCCCACCTGTATACCCCAGGGATGCTGGGCAGTGGGCCCAGATCCCCAACAGCAGGATGGAGTGAGCCCAGTCCCCCTGTCTTCTCTCCAGCGGCAGAAAGGATTCCAGGGAGAAGGGCCAGTCCGGGCCTCTCCCCAGCGGCAGATATGTTCTCTGAGAGAGGCAGAGGATGGCTGGGTGAGTAACACACTGTTTGGAATAATTTGTTTGGGGTACTGTGTGGGTACAGGCAGTAGAGGACTGGAACTACTGACTAACTTCGGAGTCAACCCGTCTGGGGTCTCCTCCTATGTTAGTCTCCTGCCGAAAGGGGAGAAATGTCACGGACCTGGCCGGAGCAGAGGCTGTTGGAGAGGACTGTGTGCGGGCCTGTTGCCCACCGATTATGGGCCCTAGCATTTGAGGTGAATGAGAAATCCAGTCTGAACTGTATTAATCGGACTCAGTCATGTATATATTGTATGGGGACTCCTTGCTGTGGATCTGTGTCCCTGAAGAGGGAGGGGGGGTTCCTCCAGCAGCCCCCTGCTGATAAGACTGATTCATTCTGTTGGGACACATCATGTGAGGAGATGCTGGTGTCAACTTGTGCTTATGTTAATTGAATGAGCTAATGACATTGTCCTCCATACAATGTAGGAGACGGGACGACTCCTATTGGAGCTCATGTTAATTAGGTTAGCTTTGAGTCATCCTGGTGTATAAATGTGTGTGAGATCTCAAATAAAAGTTAGTTCTGATGTACTCCAAGACTGGTGTTGTCTAGTTCTTGGGGTTCCTATAGCCAGATCCATTGGACTTGTGTTCCAGAACTTAGGAAGCGGTATATGACGGAAGCACTCAAGCGGAGTGTGGGACGTTCCGTGACATATATATATATATATATATATATATATATATATATATATATATATATATATATATATTTGCATTTTATATTGCCCCCCTATTTTTGTCCCTGTCCCCCCATGTGCCCCCCCTAAATATGAAAGCTGGAGACGCCACTGCTTATTAACACATTTTTGTCTATTCACATTGCATTGTGATTGGTTGCACTTTTTTTGTGTGTACAATTTACGGTTCATCCCTATTTATATTCACAGGTTTAATTTTTTCTTTATTTTTTCAATATATTGGTGTTATATAGGAGAATTGCTGTTTCCACCATACAACAAATTGATCAGGTGTCTTTTATCTATCTTAGCACAGTTTCTTATTCTTTTTTCTAAATAAATACTGGTAACAAGTGCAGTCTTGGATGCCACTAATATCTTAGTATTGGTCAGTGTGTGTACAGAAGCATGTTAGATAATGTTGCAGCATGTGACAGTATAGATCAGTAAGTTGAAGAACAATGGTGTACATCAACATGGCATGACACAAACAGGGAAGATACAATACAACAAATAGAAAACTGCTAACAAAGCAGAACACATACTTTCTCCTGCCCCTGTCCCATGGCAAGGAACTTAAGTCGGTTTCCACCAAATCCAGATCTCTCTGCCAGCTTCGTGAGGTCACTGGCAGGGTCAGACCCCGGACTTAAGATAAAGACGATCGGTGAAGTTGGAACACTTTGTTCAAATATGGCTTCGAAGCTTATGACTGGTGGCTGAACATACCTGGTAAAAGTAACAATAAATTCACTGTATGAAAAAGAAACAAGGATTTTGACTGGTTTCTGTGGACAACAAGGAATTCCCATTACATTTTTCTACATCAGCCTTTATGTCCTTAGCACTTCAGTGATACAGTACAACATTTTTTTAAACAATCTAAATGTTAGATTAGATCTGAGATTTTTTTTCTGACTGGCTGTGAATGTGTTTCTGTAAATTACCAATCTGGTGGATCATTCAAGAGGCTTTTAAAAATTCTAAAATTCTACGCTATCACCATTTGATCAATTACAGAAATATATTATAGATGGCACCTTATCAGTCCTTAGGTGTGGTGGCCGCATTCATTTTTTTTCTTTCTATTTTTACTTGTTGATCCTGCCGGTAACACAACAAGTGACAACACTCACTTACTGTACTGTATCTATCGAGGTGCAGGGTTGTCACCAGACATAAAGTTTGTTAAAACTACAGAGCACCCCGCTCTCCTTATCTCAATCACATAGGGGAGAGGTGTTCTGGAGCTCTCAGAGCTAACCTGTTTATAGCTGATAACACTGCTTGAGATAACGCAGCACAGTCTGCATGTTAAAAGCTCACTGCATTTCTGGCAGGATCATTAAGTATTTTTTGCACTTAACAAACTAATATACCAAAACACTTCTAAAAGTATATTTAATAGACAAAACTGAGCAAATGAATGAAATTAATTCTCAGGGTTTACATAATCTTTAAAATTCTATCAGACATAACAAAAGGTGTGTGGGAATGGTAAAAAGAATAATCAATACACCACAGACACATACAGTATATATGGTAAATAGAGGTTAGAAGGAAGAGAGCTACTGAGTAGTTAACTAATATAGGGAGCCAGGCAGGGGAAAGCTTAAATGCAGCCACTAATAAAAGGACATAATATGCATACAGTAAGTTCCTCTGCACAGGGATAAGTAACACAAGGCATGACAGACCAATTTTACTTATAATCAATGGTACGCTTTCCAGCAGCCACATGGTTACAAAAGGCAATCTATGAATTGTTCACAATTCCCTGCTCTGCAGAAAAAATAGTCCCAGGGGTGACTAATGCTGCCTGGCCAGGCTGGCTCCACACCAAATGACAAATGACACCACCTCAGCACATACACACATATACATAAGTAAATATTTTATTATATTTTTTCATGTGACAACACTGAAGAAATGATACTTTGCTACAATGTAAAGTAGTGAATGTACAGCTTGTATAACAGAGTAAATTTGCTGTCCCCTGAAAATAACTCAACACACAGCCATTAATGTCTAAACCGCTGGCAACAAAGGTGAGTACACCCCTAAGTGAAAATGTCCAAATTGGGCCCAAAGTGTCAATATTTTGTGTTTCCACCATTATTTTCCAGCACTGCCTTAACCCTCTTGGGCATTGAGTTCACAAGAGCTTCACAGGTTGCCACTGGAGTCCTCTTCCACTCCGCCATGACGACATCACAGGGCTGGTGGAAGTTAGAGACCTTGCGCTCCTCCACCTTCCTTTTGAGGATGCCCCACAGATGCTCAATAGGGTTTAGGCCTGGAGACATGCTTGTCCAGTCCATCACCTTCACCCTCAGCTTCTTTAGCAAGGCAGTGGAAGTCTTGGAGGTGTGCTTGGGGTCGTTATCATGTTGGAATACTGCCCTGCGGCCCAGTCTCCGAAGGGAGGGGATCATGCTCTGCTTCAGTATGTCACAGTACCTTTTGGCAATCATGGTTCCCTCAATGAACTGTAGCTCCCCAGTGTTGGCAGCACTCATGCAGCTCCAGACCATGACACTCCCACCACCATGCTTGACTGTAGGCAAGACACACTTGTCTTTGCACTCCTCACCTGGTTGCCGCCACACGTGCTTGAAACCATCTGAACCAAATTAATTTATCTTGGTCTCATCAGACCACAGGACATGGTTCCAGTAATCCATACCCTAAAGCCTCGTACACACGATCAGATTTTCCGACAGGAATTGCGTGATGACAAGCTGTTGGCGGAAAATCCGACCATTTGTATGCTCCATCTGACAATTGTCGGATTTTCCACGGACAAATGTTGGATAGCATGTTTTAAAATTTTCCGCGGACAAATGTCTGTTTTCGGATTTTCTGAGCGTGTGTACACAAGTCCGTCGGACAAAAGTCCAAAGTACAAACACGCATGCTCGGAAACAAGAATGAGCCAGAAGCGGTCGGTCATGCGAACTAGCGTTCGTAATGGAGAATTAACATTCGTGACGTGGCAAAATTATGAGATATCGAAATGCAAATCACATTCTCTTCTTCTTTAATGGGATAATAATGAAGCTGCTTTGCTGGTGATACTGCTGGAGTTATTGCAAACAAATTTTCAAAGGCTTTTTTTCTAGTGATATCAAGATCAATATTATTATGCTTTTTTTTTTATTTGGGCAAGTTACCACAAAACCATTATCCCATAGTTTTTAAGATCAATGATACAACTATGTTGGTGTCCCTTGTCAATTTTACATTGGATTTTTTTAAATGTAACTGCCTACTCCCAAACTGTCATTTTATTCTTATTTATTCTACACAATTTTTTATTGTGCATTAAAAAAAGAAAACAAATAAAATCGATATGCTATCTGCCAATAGAACTTAACCAAAAAGTGCATTCTATGCATCCAAAAATATAGAAAATATATCAAATTAAATCATTATTATTCAACAAAAAAATAAAATAAAAGCCTCATGCATGAGTCCTGCTTGTTGATCTAGGGGGTCATCAAAGCCAAGAATTGAAAGGGGTGAAAGCAGGCATCCGTCATCCGGAGATAATTCTGAAAATCATCTGGATTATTCTCCTGGAGCTCCCGCAGCAAAGGCATCTGACATAATTGGTCGCGATTACGAAAGCAACCAATTTTTGGTCCAAGAACTCCTCCTCCTCCTGTTGCTGGACTGGACTTGGGTCAAAGCAATATCTCCAAGGCCAATAATAAATAATAAATAACACGTTATCTCCTCCGATTCCGCAACATGTTTGGTTGACGAACAGACGTTCAGAAACTAAATGAAACAAAACGAAAAGCGCCAAATGAAAAGCACAAATCAACACTCACTAAACTTCTACTAACACGAAATTAGCAGAAGGAGCACAAAGGGTGGCGCTAAAGAGCTGAAAAATCACGTTGTACATCAGTACGTTCATGTTTGTTGGCCGACAATTCCTTGCCGTTTGTATGCAAGACAAAATCCAGGCACACGCCTTTGGACAAATATCCAAGGTTTTGTCTGCAGAAAATCTGATCATGTGTACGAGGTTTTAGTCTGCTTGTCTTCAGAAAACTGTTTGTGGGCTCTCTTGTGCATCATCTTTAGAAGAGGCTTCCTTCTGGGATGACAGACATGCAGACCAATTTGATGCAGTGTGTGGCGTATGGTCTGAGCATGGACAGGCTGACCCCCCACCCCTTCAACCTCTGCAGCAATGCTGGCAGAACTCATACGTCTATTTCCCAAAGACAACCTCTGAATATGATGCTGAGCATGTGCACTCAACTCCTTTGGTCGACCATGGCGAGGCCTGTTCTGAGTGGAACCTGTCCTGTTATGTATGGTCTTGGCCACCGTGCTGCAGCTCAGTTTCAGGGTCTTGGCAACTCTTTTTATAGCCTAGGCCATCTTTATGTAGAGCAACAATTTTTTTTTCAGATCCTCAGAGAGTTTTTTGCCATGAGGTGCCATGTTGTACTTCCAGTGACCAGTAAGAGAGTGAGAGCGATAACACCACATTTAACACACCTGCTCCCCATTCACACCTTAGACCTTGTAAACACTAATGAGTCACATGATACCGGGGAGGGAAAATGGCTAATTGGGCCCAATTTGGACATTTTCTCTTGGGGGTGTACTCACTATTGTTGCCAGCGGTTTAGACATTAATGGCTGTGTGTTGAGTTATTTTGAGGGGACAGCAAATTTACGCTGTTATACAAGCTGTACACTCACTACTTTACATTGTAGCAAAGTGTCATCTCTTCAGTGTTGTCACATGAAAAGATATAATAAAATATTTACAAAAATGTGAGGGGTGTACTCACTTTTGTGAGATACTGTAGATATATAGATACCTATCTCTCTCTCTATCTATCTATCTATCTATCTATCTATCTATCTATCTATCTATCTATCTATCTATCTAGATACACAGTGTGTGTATAGATATATATATATATATATATATATATATATATATATATATATATATATATATATATATATATATATTTCGTTTTAGTATATACTGTAAAAGAGCTTGCAAAGGTCACTTTCATGGTTACAGTCATACAAGTAGAATAAAAAGGTACACTTTTAAATTTGCAACATAGGGAGCATATTTAAATACTTTCAGAACAAAATCTGGAAAACCACAGATGCCAATTGTACCTAAATGGGTAAAAGAGCAGAACCAAGGCATGGGATGGAGCACCCCATACATCAAACTGTATGCTAAATTATCAGACTCATGTAAGCTGCCATTGTGATTTCCTCTCCTTCTTCTTCTATGCTGGGAGAACAGAAACTCAAAGTATGACAAAAGGAGAGGTGGGCCTGATAGCTATATCAACCTTTGCCACTAGTATTCCTACATCAATGGCTCTGTCCAAACAAACCCAATTTTGTCCATGTTTGGAAACCCACCCAACCAACAAATAAAAATAAAATTAGAGCTATCAGTTTTGTGTATTTCACTTGCTAGTCACTAAAAATATCCAGTGTTCCAATCTGTCATGTCAGGGAAGTTAACTGCAATATATACAATACCACCTTCAGCCCATTGTTTGTGGTACTTACTTCTCTCCCATGGTGACTGTAACATAGTCTGTAACAGCTCTGTATACACGGTCTACTCTGAAGCAGCGCAGGAGTATCAGTTTCTGGAAGCTGGAGAGCTTGTCATTGTAGCCAAGAGGGGAAGGATACTGTTCCAGAGTGTCCAGGTCATACCACTATAAAATAATACATGAGTACTTTTAGGAAAACGATTTTAATGATTTTTTTTAGTGCAGTTTAGACAATGAAAGCTAATTTTTGTTTATTTGTCAAGAACAAAGCATTTGTTAAGTGTGAACCAGCCCCATAATCCTGATCATAAGTATGATGCACATATCATAAACTCCAAATATATGTGTGCATTTTATAGATAGATAGATAGATAGATAGATAGATAGATAGATAGATAGATAGATAGATAGATAGATAGATAGATAGATAGATAGTTTATATTGCTATTTATCATTTACAGTCATAGATAAGTAACTTACAGCCTTCCACTCTGACTGATGCCTCTCCACGTCATCAGGAAGTGACCCGAACAGTGATGGGAACAGTTCAGTCAGTCGCATGATGTCCTCCCAACCCTGATCTGGGAGCCAGGAACATGGCTTCTTCCTCTTACTTTTTTCAAGGGATATATTACCTTAAGAATTTAGGAGACTGTATTAGTATACACTGAGCTAAAAAAAAAAAAAAAAACTCTAGGCATCTGACCAAATTCACATTATTAAAAAAAAAAAGAAGTATCCAAAATAAATGTCAGTGATCTAGCCAAAAACACAGGCCCTGCTTCTGCTCACTTATTACATTATAAAACCTTTCTAGTAAGAAATACATCTCTCATTTCATGTTTCATCTGCTGACAGTTCTGCTTGCTCATAGTCATCATTCTCAGGTTTTATTACCTTTTAAGAAAAAATCCAGTTCTTCCTGTGGCACCCTGCCATCTGCTTGTTCTATCTTTATAGTCATATTGAAGGAAAATAGCAGTTTATGTCTTTCAAATAAGCCTGAAATGGAATGAAAACACCAATATAATAATATATATGATATGGTCAATATTTAAAATGTATGTTTAGCAGCATCAGTTTATGTTTAAAATTGAACTCCTCATTTGTTTCTGGTTTTGTTAGAGAAGGGGAGGATTATATCATCTATCAGGTGTTTAGTTGTCTGCAAGGCCAGATTTACCATTAGGCACACACCTATAGGTGGCTGAGGGAATGTGACTTTTTCCTGTATAGTGACTGGCCACACATTTTCTTCTCCAGTATCAATAAAAATGCGTTTCTGATATATGGGTATTTACACAAGATCACAATATTCTAAGCCAGATTAGGACCAGGAAAATAAGTAAATGTTTAGTGTAATAGAAGGGATTCTAGCAGAGGAGTGTTACTTAGTGCAATGTTCTGAGTGTCATATGTAAATTTCCCCAACACTTCAGAGTTACATATCAGGTACCAGTACAATTACAATTATATTATTTAACCTATTGCATCAAAACAAGAACACGGTATGGTTTATTCCATATGGAAATGTGACAGCCATGGTAGGTTAGCTCGGATACAATACAGCTCATTGAGTGATTAGAAGTAGAGATAATACATTAAATGTATGGTGTTCTCATTGGATGTGGAAAGTGAAGGACAGTTTTATACGTCAACTCAAGTATCAAATATAGCTATGTATCTTAGTAAGTAAAAAATGGACACATCATTGCAACTGCAATCAAGTGTGAAGTTAAATACCGTAGTTTGAAGGCAAGATATGCTAATTGTCTTGGTGACAAACAGTACAAATAAGCATTAGAAAAAATCCCAACCTGTACATCCATAGTTGTAGACATTGAATGTCAAAGTGTCCATTATGTTTTTCAACCTTTTAGCCAAAATACCATCCGGCAAAGACTTTCGTAGTGATAAATCAAAGACTGCCAAGAACGAGGACAGAGAATATTGATACATTGAGTTGACCAGTGCCATTTCAGAAAGGACAAAGAAAAGAATGGCTCCACGCTTGGCAGCTGGTCTGTACCCATCTCGTAATTTATCAATGTCCACTGCAGTCCGCTCTGCCAGTTTAAGTTTTTCTGAAACCTATAATTACAAAAGTCATTGTTCATTTTTGGTCATTGCCACTTCTAATAGAAAAACAGAACATCAATGGTAATAACAGTTGCCCTAGAAGAATATTAGAAGTGTATCAATGCAGCCATTAACTGAGAAATAATTATCTAATAAATGATTTTACAGATTTTTATAATCTTTATTTGAATCATTTATCAAGGTACAGAGGAAAATATAAGTATCCCAAGTTAGTGCTAAGATATGTGCATAAGTAGTTACCAGTGTATGATAACAGCTAATTGCTGGGGACAGAGATAATAAATAAGGCATCATAGGAGTGAGACCCATATTACAGAGGACTGCATGCACAGAATACATAAACAGAGTGCATAAAATAGTAATGTCCAATGATCATAGCAAGAGGAGGAGTCGATTTGGCACCAATGCTAGTAGGTTGACCTACATTGAATGTCATGTGAGCTACACCAAAAATAAAAACTAAGCTAAACTATTGGGAGTCAGTATAGATAACTGAGATATATATGTGGTCATAAATACAGAAAAGCAAGTTTCAAAAGCTACACTGATGAATCTTATATGGGGCTAACATACACCTGTTCTTCTATTTCTGGTGTCACTTCAAACAAATTAATCCATTTTTGTTGCAAATTCTGTGAAATTGTCACTGTGGGTTGTCACCTAATTAAGAAGAAGCAACTTTCTTTTGTTTAAAGAAAAAAGGAAAGAACGGTAATATTATGCTAATTAGTGCCACATCCAGTATTGAAAACAAAGAAAGAATCCCCTAAAGTGAACTTTTAAGGCACATAAAAAGTAATTAAAAGAGTATATAGAGTATTAATAGTACAAAAATATTTATTAATATTTAGACATTGTCACTAAAATATACATATACAAATATAGAGCAATGGAATGTTTACACAAATATAAGTGCTATCAACATATTTACGACGCATAAGACGTCCTCTTTGCACTCACTGCATTTCCGAGTGTAATTATTCCTTCTTCAGGGATGTGTGAAGAGGGTTAAATGCATCTATAACATAGTTAAGAAATAGTAAATTTCTAAACTCTGTAATCAAGTAGGCTGTATAAAAAAAAGTTTCATATACACTTACATAGTATTTGATAGCATAGGCGGTTTCAACATTCCATCATATAACATTAAAAACAAGAGAAAGCAGTAAGAGTTTGATCTGTGTGTTCACCAGTATATATCATCTAGGTATCAAACCAGTCGTTTAAATGGACTGTAACGTTGTAAGGGATCCCCAAGGAGAGGGGGGTGAGAACACTCCTCTCACAGCAGGAAGTTGGCCAGCGGTATGTACTGGGGCCCAAGTGGGAAAACCCTGTAATGAAGGACAATTCATATGGTAATCCCAAATATATGGGGGTATAATGGTATAAACAATCCTTATTTCTATATACAAAATTCTGTATTTTCTTCTAATATACATGACTGTACCTGAGTGTGATCGATGTACAGTGGGGACGGAAAGTATTCAGACCCCCTTAAATTTTTCACTCTTTGTTATATTGCAGCCATTTGCAAAAATCATTTAAGTTCATTTTTTTCCTCATTAATGTACACACAGCACCCCATATTGACAGAAAAACACAGAATTGTTGACATTTTTGCAGATTTATAAAAAAAAAAAAACTGAAATATCACATGGTTCTAAGTATTCAGACCCTTTGCTCAGTATTTAGTAGAAGCAACCTTTTGATCTAAAACAGCCATGAGTCTTTTTGGGAAAGATGCAACAAGTTTTTCGCACCTGGATTTGGGGATCCTCTGCCATTCCTCCTTGCAGATCCTCTCCAGTTCTGTCAGGTTGGATGGTAAACGTTGGTGGACAGCCATTTTTAGCTCTCTCCAGAGATGCTCAATTGGGTTTAAGTCAGGGCTCTGGCTGGGCCATTGAAGAACAGTCACGGAGTTGTTGTGAAGCCACTCCTTCATTATTTTAGCTGTGTGCTTAGGGTCATTGTCTTGTTGGAAGGTAAACCTTCGGCCCAGTCTGAGGTCCTGATCACTCTGGAGGTTTTCATCCAGGATATCCCTGTACTTGGCCGCATTCATCTTTCCCTCGATTGCAACCAGTCGTCCTGTCCCTGCAGCTGAAAAACACCCCCACAACATGATGCTGCCACCACCATGCTTCACTGTTGGGACTGTATTGGACAGGTGATGAGCAGTGCCTGGTTTTCTCCACACAAACCGCTTAGAATTAAGGCCAAAAAGTTCTACCTTGGTCTCATCAGACCAGAGAATCTTATTTCTCACCATCTTGGAGTCCTTCAGGTGTTTTTAAGCAAACTCCATGCTGGCTTTCATGTGTCTTGCACTGAGGAGAGGCTTCCGTCTGGCCACTCTGCCATAAAGCCCGACTGGTGGAGGGCTGCAGTGATGGTTGATTTTCTACAACCTTCTCCCATCTCCCGACTGCATCTCTGGAGCTCAGCCACAGTGATCTTTGGGTTCTTCTTTACCTCTCTCACCAAGGCTCTTCTCCCCTGATAGCTCAGTTTGGCCGGACGGCCAGCTCTAGGAAGGGTTCTGGTCGTCCCAAACGTCTTCCATTTAAGGATTATGGAGGCCACTGTGCTCTTAGGAACCTTAAGTGCAGCAGAAATTGTTTTGTTTTGGCCAGATCTGTGCCTTGCCACAATTCTGTCTCTGAGCTCTACAGGTAGTTCCTTTGACCTCATGATTCTCATTTGCTCTGACATGCACTGTGAGCTGTAAGGTCTTATATAGACAGGTGTGTGGCTTTCCTAATCAAGTCCAATCAGTATAATCAAACACAGCTGGACTCAAATGAAGGTGTAGAACCATCTCAAGGATGATCAGAAGGAATGGACCGCACCTGAGTTAAATATATGTGTCACAGCAAAGGGTCTGAATACTTAGGACCATGTGATATTTCAGTTTTTCTTTTTTTAATAAATCTGCAAAAATGTCAACAATTCTGTGTTTTTCTGTCAATATGGGGTGCTGTATGTACATTAATTAGGAAAACTAATGAACTTAAATGATTTTAGCAAATGGCTGCAATATAACAAAGAGTGAAAAATGTAAGGGTCTCTGAATACTTTCCGTCCCCACTGTATATAACCAAAGCAGAAAAGCTGCAGCGAGTGGAAGAGGCGACAGCAACTGCAGAGTATATAGCAATAGTTTATTCATTAGGAATATCAAATAGTTAATCCAATGTTCAGATGGTATGTATGTATATATATATATATATATATATATATATATATATATATATATATATATAGTCAATCATCAAAAAGGATGGTATATATGTAACATTGTATGGTGTTGGTTTTATTTTTACATATAATGTTATTACATTGGTGGAATGGGTATATACACATATATATAGAGAAAGTATAAAATATGAATGTTGAGTAAAGTTATATTTCAAAATAACTAGTGGTTGTTGATACATTATATATATGTGTATGGCTGGCATACAGGGGCGGACTGATAACTCATGGGGCCCCGGGCAATAGGAGATTATGGGGCCCCCAGGCAATCAGAGATTATGGGGCCACACAGTATACACACACACAGTATACAATCACACAGTATACACATACATGTACACACAGTATACAAAGACAGATGTAAACAAAACACAGATTTATACATACTGTCCTTGGTTTTACTGAGGCTGGCAACCCTGATGGGGCCCCCTAGTGGCCCAGGGCCCTCGGGCAGTGCCCGAGTGGCTCAATGGTCAGTCCCCCCCTGCTGGCATATGTGCAAATAAACAAATCCAGACCTAAAATGCAGTCCTAGATAGATGTAAAATATACAGTGTCTTGTATGCATAGATATTGGCTGTTATTCCTGAAGGTTATGCCGAGCACTAGCTCGGGGAGGAAAAGATGACATGCAAAGTGAGCAGGTGTCATATATGTTTTCCAGACAGAGTGTTTAAATAGAAAAAAGGCATGGTGTTACCTTGAGTATACTGTATAACAGCTCGGCAGCACGTCCCGACATCCAGCAGGTTACCGCTGGGTGTGGGGTGCGCCAGTGCTGTTTAAATGTCATCTTTTCTCCAATCAGCTGGCGCAACTAATTGCGAACAGTTGATGGAGAGAAAGACAGACACGTAGGGCGATCCCTGTAGACTCCCTTGACTGAATGCGCGCAGCTTCGTCCCGCAACGCGCACGTGCAAAGCGCATGCACATCGGAACAACGTCACGCGCACCCAGTCCACCGAAACAGGAGGCCTTGCCGTCGGACTGCGCATGTCCGCCGGAGTGGCAATATGGAGGAAGGACGAAGATGAAAAAAACGTCCATGTCCCCCGAACGCCGCCATGGATAGGACATCCGGGCAGCCACCTGTGCCGGGCAATCCCGATGGTCAAACCACAGCAAGAGGGGGGAGAGAATTAATACATAATTAAAATGATAGGATATCACATATTAAAGCATGGAAGTTATATATCAGTATAAGAAATAACATTAGAAATACTTGTATCAAATATCGACGCTATCAATGTGGAACACATAGACACATATCTTTATTTTAGTTTTTACAGACAATTGATGTTTATGTTAATCAGAAATAACATATATAATAAAAAGATATAGTAGGAAGAGATAGAATGGGAATGTGGGGTGGGGAGAAAAAAAAAAAATATATATATATATATATATGCGTACATGCATAAATGCATCCATACACATATATAGCAAGGGCGACCGCATACGGGACTCAATATGATTTTAAAACAAATAGCTGGGTTCAAGTAAGAGGGACAAACATTATTCTTTTCCCCAATAATGGTAAATTTTATTTTTCCATTCCACCCGAGGAAAAGCCCTCAAGGAATGGTTTGAAGGATTATAGCTTCATTTAAACCTGGAGCCTGTGTGGCCTTGAGCTGGTGTATCCACCGTAGTTCCATTTGGAGGAGGGGAGTGGAACTAGGGTGTATCTGATCCAATATAAGAAATTTGACATTTGGGAATTCGCCGCCATGTACTATTTGGACATGGCGTCCCAAAGGAAGATCAGGGTTGCATACCTGCATACTACGAATATGCCTGTATGCCCTCCTCCAGAATTCTAATTTGGTTTTCCCAATGTAGAAACAGCTACAACTGCATTGTAACAGATATATAACTCCAATTGTCCTGCAATTGGCAAAGTGTTTCGGATAGAAGATTTTTCCGTTTGGGAGAATGGGATTCTTTTGAGTCCACATAAATCTGCAATAGTTGCATGTCCCACATATAAGGGTGCCCTTGTATTTACAGTGAATTTTTGCTGATTCATTTTTGAATTCACTGTTGACAATTTTGTCCCTGATAGACGTAGCTCTTCTAAAAGTGAAGAGAGGTCTAGCAGGGACAAATTGCCCAAGTGAAGGATTCAAGGTAAGCATGTGCCAGTATTTTTTGTCGATTGTTTTTACTCTTTGTTGTTGTTTGTTATACTTAGTGATAATCCTCAAGGGATTGGTCTCATTAAGCGGTTTCTGTGAGTAAAGTAGGTCCTTTCTAGGCTTTATCGAGGCTTGTTTGTATCTTTTAAGAGAAGCATGGGAGTAGCCTCTAAGTAGGAGTATATCACGTAATTTATCTGCTTCTTGTTTATATATATATTGTCATCTGTACAATTGCGTTGTGTCCTAAGATATTGGCTATAAGGAATTAAATCAATCAGGGCTTTAGGGTGGAAGCTTGAAGCATGGAGTATTGTATTGCCTGCTGTGGGTTTTCTATACAATTTACTACACAGGGTGCCATCTACACCCTTGTAGATTTCCACGTCCAAAAATGTGATGCGATCTTTGTCATGAGACATGGTGAAACTTAGGTTAATGTCATTTTTATTCATTCTGAGTAGACACTGCTGGAGCATATCTGGTGTGCCATCCCAAATGACCAAGATATCATTAATATACCGATACCATCCAAGGATGTGATCGGTACACATTGCCAAATTCTTGTTTCCTTGAAAACTGGCCTCCCACTCCCCCAGGTGCAGGTTGGCATTCGATGGGGCACAGCAGGTCCCCATCGCAACCCCCTGCACCTGGAGGTAGTGGGAGCCATTAAAAGTAAAGACATTGTGTCCAAGGATATACTCCAGCAGTGACAGAATAAATTCATTGTAGATGGCATCAGTGTTTTTGGCCCGTTGCAGGATGTGATTAATGGCTGCCAGACCTCTTTTTCGTGTGGGATTGAACTATAGAGTGTTTCAACGTCTATCGTGGCCAGTAGAGTGTGATCAAGGATATGTAATGTATCAATAATTTGTAGGAGATGAACAGTATCTCTCACGTAGGATGATAGTGTTAGGACATAGGGTCTTAAATATTCGTTAATTAATTTGCTTGCATTCTCACTGATTAAACCCAACCCTGAAATGATGGGTCTATATGGTGGGTCTATTGTGTCTTTATGAATTTTTGGAAGTACATAGAAGGTAGAGACTTTTGGGAAATTGTTTCTAATAAAACGCCATTTATTTTTAGTAATTGTATTGTTGAGGTAAGCAATATCAATTAATGTGTAGAATTCTTTGTTGTGTTTCTCAACAATGTCCGCCGGGATCCGACGGTACCAATTTTGATTTTTTAAAATTTTATTGCACGTGTGGATATAGTGTTCATTTTTGAGAAATACGACATTGCCTCCCTTATCAGTGGGTTTGATGGTAATTTGGTTATTGTCAGAGAGTTGCTAGCGCTAGGATTTCTTTTTCATTTAAATTAGATGGACCATCGATTTGTATTTTGAGTTTCCCAAATGTCAAATTTCTATTTTTGGATCGGATACACCCTAGTTCCAGAGGAGGGGATTGGAACAAGACCCTCCTCCAAATAGAACTACGGTGGATCCACCAACTCAAGGCCTCACAGGCTCCAGGTTTAAATTAAGCTATATGCTTTAAACCATTTCTCGAGGGCTTTTCCTCGGGTGGAATAGAAAAATAAAATTTACCATTATAGGGGAAAAGAATAATGTTTGTCCCTCTTACTTGAACCCAGCTATTTGTTTTAAAATCACATGGAGTCCCGTATGCGGTTGCCTTTGCTATATATGTGTGTGGATGCATTTATGCATGTACGCATATATATTTATTTTTTTCTCCCCACCCCACATTCCCGTTCTATCTCTTCCTACTTTTTATTATATATGTTATTTCTGATTAACATAAACATCAATTGTCTGTAAAAACTAAAATAAAAATATGTGTCTATGTGTTCCACATATATAGCATCGATATTTGATACAAGTATTTCTAATGTTATTTCTTATACTAATATATAACTTTCATACTTTAATATGTGATATCCTATCATTGTAATTATGTATTAATTCTTTCCCCCTTCTTGCTGTGATTTGACCATTGGGATTGCCTGGCACAAGTGGCTGCCCGGATGTCCTATCCGTGGCGGGGTTCAGGGGACATGGACTTTTTTTCATCTTCGTCCATCCTCCATATTGCCACTCCGGCGGACATGCACAGTCCGCCGGTGAGGCCTCTTGTGTCGGTGGACTGGGTGCGTGTGACGTTGTTCCGACGTGCGTGCGCGTTGCGGGACGGAGCCGCGCGCATCCAGTCCAGGGAGTCCACAGGGATCACCCTACGTGTCTATCTTTCTCTCCATCAGCTGTTCGCAATTAGTTGCGCCAGCTGATTGGAGAGAAGACGACATTTAAACAGCACCGGTGCACCCCACACCCAGCGGTAACCTGCTGGATGTTGGGACGTGCGGCCGAGCTGTTAGTATACTCAAGGTAACACCATGCCCTTTTTCTATTTAAACACTCTGTATGGAAAGCATATATGACACCTGCTCACTTTTCATGTCATCTTTTCCTCCCCAAGCTAGTGCTCGGTATAACCTTCAGGAATAACAGCCAATATCTATGCATACAAGACACTGTATATTTTACATCTATCTAGGACTGCATTTTAAGTCTGGATTTGTTTATTCGGACATATGCCAGCCATACACACACACACATATATATATAAATGTATCAACAACCACTAGTTATTTTGAAATATAACTTTACTCAACATTCATATTTTATACTCTCTCTCTCTCATATATATATATATATATATATATATATATATATATATATATATATATATATATATATATATATATATATATGTGTGTGTATACCTATTCCACCAATGTAATAACATTATATGTAAAAATAAAACCAACACCATACAATGTTACATATATACCATCTTTTTTGATGATTGACTATATATATATATATATATATATATATATATATATATATATATATATATATATACACATACACACACCATCTGCGTATTGGATTATTTGATATTCTTTTGAAGAATGTTTCCAAATGAATGTGTACTCTCACAGGGTGACACTGTGGGTGCACAGGTAGTAGTGTGCCAACGTCCTAGAAGGGCATGTAAATACTAGGAGAACTAAGGAATGGACTTTATAGGCACACAGGTAGGTTTCCTAAAAATGATAAAATTAATTTATTGAGTACACAATTCATATAGTACAAACAGAAAATGCAGATACAAATATATCAAATTTGGTAGGATTAATATTTTATAACCCGCCCACAACCTAACACCTCACTCTATACGATACGTAGAGCTGGGAATATGGTCAGCAGTCTGGACATAGAAATTCCCGTAATGGTGATTCTGTTGAAGGTGTACACAGGCAGACTTGTGGGTCAGGTTGTGAGTCCGGGTATACATGAACTTTTAGTTGCTCGACATGTTGCGCGTGAGAGCGTACTCACAACCTGATCCACAAGTCTGCCTGTGTACACCTTCAACAGAATCACCATTACGGGAATTTATATATCCAGACTGCTGGCCATATTCCCAGCTCTATGTATCATATAGAGTGAGGTGTTAGGTTGTGGGCGGGTTATAAAATAATAATCCTACCAAATTTTATATATTTGTATCTGCATTTTCTGTTTGTACTATATGAATTTTGTACTCAAATTATGTTATCATTTTTAGGAAACCTACCTGTGTGCCTATAAAGTCCATTCCTTAGTTCTCCTAGTATTTATTTGATATTCCTAACGAATAAACTATTGCTATATACTCTGCAGTTGCTGTCGCCTCCTCCACTCGCTGCGGCTTTTCTGCCTTGGTTATATACATCGATCACACTCAGGAACAGTCATGTATATTACAGAATTTTGTATATAGAAATAAGGATTGTTAATACCATCATACCCCCATATATTTGGGGTTACCATATGAATTGTCCTTCATTACAGGGTTTTCCCACTTGGGCCCCAGTACATCCCGCTGGCCAACTTCCTGCTGTGAGAGGAGTGTTCTCACCCCCCTCTCCTTGGGGATCCCTTACAACCTTACAGTCCATTTAAACAACTGGCTTTGATACCTAGATGCTATATACTGGCGAACACACAGATCCAACTCTTACTGCTTTCTCTTGTTTTTATTGTTATATGATGGAATGTTGAAACCGCCTCTGCTATCAAATACTATGTAAGTGTATATGAAACTTTTTTTATACAGCCTACTTGATTACACTACACTATTAGAAATTTACTATTTCTTAATTATGTTATAGATGCATTTAACCCTTTTCACACACCCCTGAAGAAGAAATAATTACACTCTGAAACGCGTTGGGTGCAAAGAGGATGTCTAAATATGTTGATAGCACTTATATTTGTGTAAATGTTCCATTGCTCTATATTTGTATATGTATATTTTAGTGACAATGTCTAAATATTAATAAATATTTTTGTACTATTAATACTCTATATACTCTTTTAATTACTTTTTATGTGCCTTAAAAGTCCACTTTAGGGGATTTTTTCTTTGTTTTCTTTTGTTTAAAGATCCACCATACAGTGGCATCATTGCTACTATTACCATCTTCCCATATGTATTTGCATCTTTATTCTTTGAACTAACAACAGTTCTTATATCGCCAGACCAAATAACTGAATGCAATAGCTCAAGCAAGAACTAGGAGTCATCTGCACTTTCAGCACCTTACCTCGGTTGCTTTTGATTTAGTCTCTTCCAGAGTATGAACTAGTTCTACATTATCCAGCATGTTACCAGTAGACGTGGCAAGCTCTCTTAGCAATGAATCCTCCAAGTCCTTTAACAGCTTTTTATTTTCACTGGTCTCTTGTATCAGATGTTCTCTTTGCTCTTCTAATTCTCTTCTTTCAAAGCCAACAATGACACTAAGTAACTGATCTTCCAAGCCCTTCAGTGTAACTGAGGATCACATAGAAAGGAGAAGTATAGGAAGGATTTCAAATATGCAGCCTTTTCAATATTAAAGTTTAATTTGCCCCAAGACTATCAACTTTTTTTTAAAAAAGGTGTCATTTTTTATTGTTTTATACACAAACAAACAACAAATACATAGGTATTCATTCGAGCGAACATCGCTCAGATCGTAACGAAAACAAAAACAGTCTTCAGGTATCCAGTCAATATACACAAAGTGACTTGACAATTACATAGCTAATCTGCTTGTTTTGATCCTTATGGAATATAGGTATATGCATACATTTAACGTAATCCAATGTTACAGTTTCATCCCACAGATCAGGGGGCAGGTGGTATGGTACGGTCTGAGCTAACCCAGGAATTCTAAATCTTGGAAAAAATGTTAGGCCATCCTCTGGCTTCATATGTCAAATTATACAAGGGGATAGCATGGTTAACAATAATGAGCCAGAAGGTTATGATAGGTGAGGATTGAGATTTCCAATGCATGGTTATTGATTTTTTGGCATAAAACAGAACTATTCGTAGAAAAGTTTGTACATTCATAGACAGTCATCCATATATCCTAATAGGCATCGCAGGGGATTACATATATTAGGTACCTGAGTTATTGAGCTGATAAAGGCCGTAACCTCCGACCAGAATTTTCTAATCGGTGGACATTCCCACATTAGATGAAAGAACATACCATCAGCCATGCCACACCGGCAACACAGAGCGGAGGGTATTCTATGCAGTCTATGAAGCAAGCAGGGTGTAAAGTAGGACCTGTATAGCAATTTAGTTTGGATCACCTTGTCTCGGGATGAAATGACAGAGGCGACCTGGACAGGAAGCATCTCCTGCCAGATATGCTCTGTCAGCTCGGGTATGTCAGAACACCATTTACGTTCACTGGCGCAAAGCCTGTTGTTCATGGTGTGGAGTAGATTTTTATAGTATGTAGAGAAAAGTTTTGTATGAGAGGGATCTGATAATAAACGTTCAATTGGGGAAGGTATCTATGTTTAGGATATCTATGTTACGAAGGCCAAACTGTGTCGTGGCAGTGTGACGTATCTGTAAATATTGGAAATATGCTTTGGGGGAGACCGAAGTCTCTTTGAAAGTCCGCAACGGAGCAAAACATGGTATCTAGGAAGACAAGTGAGATTGCTTGTGCCCCCCATTTAAACCAGAAGCCCCCATCTGTTCTACGGAAACATTCTTGCAGCCGTGGGTTGCCCCACAGTGGGAAATTCAGTAAGTGCGTGGCTCGCGAGTCGGATGGCAATAGCTTAGAGAGTTTAAATATCCTAGCAATGACCCTACGAACAGTTGTACCCCCTATTCCCTTGAGTGGCATTCTGTGTATGAGGTTCTGGAGAGATTCATAGGAGGTAAGGATGGCTGCTTCCAAAGCAGTGGCCGCATTGTTGGCTTCAGAATAGAACCACCAATGCGCATGTGTCAGTTGCGAGGCCACATAATAGGTTTGAAGGCAAGGAAGTGCCAGACCCCCTTCCAGAACAGGTAGTTGCAAGGTGGTTTTTGCGATCCGAACTGCTCCTCTCCTCCAGATAAAGTTAGTGAGGACGGAGTCTATCTCTTTGAATTTGGCTTTAGTGATATAGATTGGTGAATTACTCAAAATATACAAGATGCGCGGCAGAAAAATCATTTTAAAAATATTTATCCTACCTAGTAATGTGAAAGGAAGATTTGACCATATCTTCAGTGTGTTCCTTAATCTACCAATAAGAGGGTCCAGATTAATATTTACATATGAGGAGATAGGGTGCTGTATCAAAACCCCCAGATAACGAAAAGAGTGGACGATCTGTAGTGGGCATGCGGGAGGCAACACTATAGAGGCCGTCTGGTCTATTGTAAATAGGAGAGACTTGTCCCAGTTAACCTGGAAACCTGAGAAATTACCAAACCTCCAGATAGTATCCAGCAGGGCTGGGAGAGATGACGGGGGTTCGGCCAAATATATCAGCATGTTATCTGCATAAAGGGATACTTTTTCTTCCTGACCCCCAATCATCAATCCCACAATCGCCCCACTGGATCGTATCGGTGCCGCAAGGGGTTCTATCGCCAGTGCAAACAGCAATGGCGACAGAGGACACCCCTGTCTGGTGTCTCTCCTTATTAGAAAGGGATCAGATATAGAAGCATTCACTCTTATGCCCTGTACACACGGTCAGATTTTCCGATGGAAAAAGTGCGATCGGATTGTGTTGACGGAAATTCCGATCGTGTGTGGGCTCCATCGGACTTTTTCCGTTGGAATTTCCGACACACAAAGTTTGAGAGCAGGATAAAATTTTCCGACAACAAAATCCGATCGTTTAAATTCCGATCGTGTGTACACAAATCCCACGCACAAAGTGCCACGCATGCTCAGAATAAATTAAGAGATGAAAGCTATTGGCTACTGACCCGTTTATAGTCCCGACGTACGTGTTTTACGTAATCGCGTTCAGAACGATCGGATTTTCTGACAACTTTGTGCAGCCGTGTGTATGCAAGACAAGTTTGGCCCAAAATCTGTCGGAAAAAATCTGATGGATTTTGTTGTCGGAATGTCTGATCAATGTCCGATCGTGTGTACAGGGCATTAGTCTAGCCGTAGGCTTATGATACAGTAGTTGTACCGATCTGATAAAGGCGTTGCCAAATCCGAATTTAGCCAAGACTTCTAGTAGATATGGCCATTAAACCGAGTCGAAGGCATTATGATTGTCCAGGGCCAAAACGGCCTGAGAGCCCATGGTATCATGAATCGCCTGCATGTTAGTAAAAAGCCTGCGCAGATTAATGGAAGTCGATCGCCCAGGGATGAATCCAGTCTGATCTGCTCCAATAAGAGTAGTGACTGTATTCAATCTCTGGGCAAGCATTTTGGCTAAAATTTTCACGTCTGAGTTTATTAGCGAAATCGATCGGTACGATTCGCAAAGAAGGTTGTCCTTATGGGGCTTAGGGATAAGGACAATCAGCACCTCCGACATGGAGGGCGGGAACTGTCCTGTCTTTAGGGCAAAGTTATATACCCGAAGCAAGTGTGGGATCAATAATTCTATAAAATGAGTGTATCACTCGATGGGGAATCCATCCAGTCCCGGCGTTTTATTTCTGGCAAAGGACTGGATGGCCTCCCCTATTTCCTCATTCATCAAGGGAGCATCAAGCAGTGAAGCCTGAGGGTTCTGCAACTTTGGAAGTAAGATGTTAGATAGATAGTCATCTAGTTCCACAGAGGAGTATAACGTGGAATAAAACTTAACAAATGCCTCCATTATTTCTGTGTTTTGTTCAACTATGATTCCCTCGGAGTTCCTAATTCTCGGAATGTTGCATGGCTAATAGTCAGGTCTGGAAAGATATGCTAACAGGCGTTCTTCTCGCCAAACTCAAAAAACTGCTGATTCTAATAAAGCAACTTTTTTTGGGTGCGTTCCAGGAGCACCAGATCCAATTCTCTAGCCCCGTGTCTCCAAACAGCATGCGTTTCAGGAGTAGGAGATGTAGAGTATGCGGTCTCAGCCTCCCTGAGTCCCCATTCTGCGTCCACCAGTCTGGACTGATATGCCTTACGGGCCTGCGCCCATTACTTGCTGAAAGAATTGTTTAGTAAAGGGTGGTGGAACATACATGCTAGTGATTGTATACGGTTTAGTATTAGTTCAAGCACTAAGATTACAAAGCAGCCACCCGGATCTAGTTTGATGTGTTTAATTGTGACAGGAGCTAATTTGGCTATAAGGATAGATGTACCTTTAGCATATGTTGAATATGTGGAGTGAACGGCATACGCTATTTTAGCTCTTTTAGCTCTTTTAAGGGCCATAACCCTGGAGCCCTGGAGATGGGTTTCCTGGAGGAGGATCACATGCGGATTATGCCTGAACAAATATTCAAACATCAGAGAACGTTTCACTTTGGAGTTGAGCCCCCTAACATTCCAAGAAATCCGGCGTAATGTAGCCATAAGCCAGTATTGTATTTAAGTTTTGTGCTGCCCTAGGCCTGACTAAACTTGCACCCTCTAATTTAAATATGGCCCACCCCTTCCTGTCAGAAGCTCCGGCCATCCGGCCACCCAGCCTTCCAGGATTCATCCCCGGACTCCCCACGGAATTGAACCGGGACCCCCCAGCAACGTGTACCAGGAACGGGAATGGGGGCGCCTCGTTTCTAGTCTGCCAGCCTCACAGGACAGCCTCACAGGACAGACCACGGTTCCGGCCTAGACTCCGGCCCAGTGCCGGCCTGCCGCTGCACCCCACCCCCAGCCTTGATCGGCAGGCCTGCACTTTCCCTCTTACAGAACTCAAACCCACCATAAACGGACGGGATCGTAGCTGCACCGGGAGCCACCGAGCATCTGGACAACCCACGAATCGGGCCTAGCCCGACGGTCCACCGGCCACCCGGAACTCATCCCCAGATTTCCCAGCAGAATTGAACCGGGACACGGGTCCAACTGACCCTGACTCAGCCCCCAGCTCACCAGGGCACCTCCACAGCCGCCATCCGGTCGCCTCTTCTCTAGCCTGCTAGACACGAGGGACAGACCGCGGCTGCGGCCTAGCTCCGGCCCGTGCCGGCCTACCTCCTCAGCTCAACCCCTACTTTCTGTTTCAGCGGGTCAGCATGTCCTTTGCTACCCTGAAACAACCTCCCCCTCCGCTACCGGACCTCACCGTAGGGGCACAGGAAGATACAGAGAGCCAGGATAAACCACGGCTCAGGCCTAGCCCCGACGTCAATCTTGATCCACCCAGACGCGGCTGCAGTACTGTTAAGTAGTGGCCTAGGTTCACCCTAGCGCCCTCTCCTTCTTTCCCACAGCCTCCCACCCCCCCATCATCCTCTCCTTCTTTCTCTTCATCTCTGGACCTCCACCCTTTAGCAGTTGATCCAGGGTCCTCCGGTCCGATCGCCTCTCGGGGGGGCCAGGAAGGAATTTTTTTCCTTTGCTACAGCAATTGGCCAGCTCAGCTAGGGGTTTTTCACCTTCCTCTGGATCAACGGGAGAGCGGCTAGGTCAGCAGGGCCCTCTTCCATCACCCCACCAACTTTCGCACCATCATCAGCACCATCAACAAAACCACCCCTTTAGCAGCGGCATCCTTCAGGACCATCATCTTCTCAGCAACCTCATCGTCACTACATCAGTATCATCATCGTATCACACTATCAACATCAACTTTTTTCTCACCATGTGCAACTTCAAATACTCAGCGGACGCCCTCCACAGGCTAAGAAATACCACCTCAACATTACCAACCTCCATTCAAATAATACTACGAAAAGAACAATTACTAAGGACCAACCTACAATCAACCATCAAACACAGGAAGACACCAACTCAACCACAACAATTAGCATGCGCCCTGATCAACACCAGATCTGCAGTCAAGCACAGACTGAAAGTCCACGACTTCATCACACAAAACAACATAGATTGCCTCTTCATCACGAAAAGCTGGCTAACACCCGACTGCAACACCATCCTAATTGAAATGGTGCCTGAGAACTACAGTATCCTAGCTGAGCATAGAATAGGAAAAAAAGGAGGAAGCCTAGCAGTGATCTTCAAATCTCACCTTGCGTTCATCAAACCAACTTTACAGAACTCAGTGCCTTTCATGGAGACACTCACCCTACATCTTCAAACAACACCCAAGACACCATTCACATACTACTATGCTACAGACCACCAGGACCGAAGACTAATCTTCTTACACCCTTCATTGAATTCATTTCAATACACACCCTGAAAACCAAAAACTTCCTGGTACTTGGGGACTTCAACCTCTGGACAAACTCTACCCAAGACCCCATTGCCACCGCCTGCATTAACCAACTGGAGGAACTAGGTCTTCAGCAACTGATAAACGCTCCCACGCATGGTTCAGGACACATTCTGGACCTCATCTTCAAACAAAATATTGACATCAACATATTCGACAACGTACCACTACCTTGGACGGACCACCACGCTATCAAACTTAAAATCGCCACCAACACCACCCTCCAAAAACCGAAACACGCAATAACACACTGGACCAGATCTCAGAAGAAACTACACTCCGAACTCTTCAAAACCACATTATCAAACAAAATAGCAATGCTAAATTTAATGCTAAAAATGGTCAGTTGCGCCTATATTAACCTCATATTCCCATAAAAAATGAAGGATGAAATATGTTTCTAATAGTATCATTAAATTCCCATAAGGGTGGTGAAAATAAGAGTGGTAAAATAAAAGGTGAAATTCCACTGCCAATATAAATAGTGAATAATCATTAATGAATAAACTAATCCCACATATATGTGCTATTAAAAACGTGAAGTTGTAATAATAAGAAATAGGATTATCACTTATATTAATAACAGTGATTATAAATTAATTACAACTGGGCTAATCCACCATAAGTGTGCTAGCAAAAACGCACAGTGATAAACCTTGCTGTGTAAATGTTTAGACACAGCTATACGCTCTTTATAACAAATATATTAGGTGAAATCTAATTGCGTGACACAGATGAAGTTAAATTATATATCATACTTCCATGAGATTCCTACAAAGTTATAAATACTAATGTGCAAAAATAGTATATACACTGTGGCAGTAGGACCCTGTGCTACCTGGAAGATTGCTGGTTTACGCCAGATTTTGGAGAGAAAGGCACGCTGATTGCACAGCTGTGTGCTGGGCTATTTAATTGTGACCTGGCTATGGCTCAGGGTTCCACCCAACAGACAGGAAGTCTGTGCATGGGAGTCAGGTGGGCTCCCATTCCTCTGAGAGGAGTCAGAGGCTGCAGGAGGCAGCCAGGGTATGCATGTCTGCAGGAGGCAGACATACTTGGTGACAGAGCAGCAAGTAGTAAGCAGCAGGAGTAAGCTAGGAGAGAGCTTCACTCTAGGAAACTCTTTTGGGTCTGAGGAGCAGACCTAAGGCCTAGGCTAAAGGCCGGAATCAGCCGTATGGCAAGAATGTACGCCAGGAGGCTAAAGTATTGAGTGTGCAAGATACAGTAATGGTGGAACCCCCTGCGTGGGCTACTGATGTCTTTGTGAACTTTTCCGTGCTTTTAAATAAAAGTGGGCTACCAGGCCCTTAAAAATACAGTTGTGTACTGGAGTACTCACTGACAACGCACCTACCATTTGAGTCTGATACCCCAATCTTACAACACATATAGTCCTTTGCCAATAAAACCTTCATAAGAAGTGTGGATAATCATCAAGTGTTAAATCATTTAGTCAAAACAGTGTCAATTAACTTGTGACAATGTTGAAACAAAAAAACCAAAGTGATGGTAAAAAAAGAATAAAATGTTACTTGTAGCTTCTTGCGCTTTTTCTTCAATATAAATCACTTCTCCTCTCAGATTCCAAACATATAGGGAGAGAAATTAACAATCCATTGCGCAGATATTAATGATACATTGGATACTATACTACAAATAAGGTGTTCTCACTCACAAACTCATTCAGGATGGGATCGCTTGTATATTGATCAGGCTGCAAGAGCTCAGCGGCACAGCTCTACCTTCAGCGCCGCCAACTCACACACTGCAGATGCTGGGCGTCACAGGCTCCTCCTACATGTTACATCACTGCCACGTGACTTTTTCAAGGCTCCTTGAAGGTGAGAACACCTTATTTGTAGTATAGTATCCAATGTATCATTAATATCTGCGCAATGGATTGTTAATTTCTCTCCCTATATGTTTGGAATCTGAGAGGAGAAGTGATTTATATTGAAGAAAAAGCGCAAGAAGCTACAAGTAACATTTTATTCTTTTTTTACCATCACTTTGGTTTTTTTTGTTTCAACATTGTCACAAGTTAATTGACACTGTTTTGACTAAATGATTTAACACTTGATGATTATCCACACTTCTTATGAAGGTTTTATTGGCAAAGGACTATATGTGTATATACTATTTTTGCACATTAGTATTTATAACTTTGTAGGAATCTCATGGAAGTATGATATATAATTTAACTTCATCTGTGTCACGCAATTAGATTTCACCTAATATATTTGTTATAAAGAGTGTATAGCTGTGTCTAAACATTTACACAGCAAGGTTTATCACTGTGCGTTTTTGCTAGCACACTTATGGTGGATTAGCCCAGTTGTAATTAATTTATATTCACTGTTATTAATAAGTGGTAATCCTATTTCTTATTATTACCACTTCACTTTAATAGCACATATATGTGGGATTAGTTTATTCATTAATGATTATTCACTATTTATATTGGCAGTGGAATTTCACCTTTTATTTTACCACTCTTATTTTCACCACCCTTATGGGAATTTAATGATACTATTAGAAACATATTTCATCCTTCATTTTTTATGGGAATATGAGGTTAATATAAGCGCAACTGACCATTTTTAGCATTTATTGATTTTAATACACATTTAGTTGCAGCTGTATTATTTGATCATCTCATATTAACCATTTGATCCTCACAGTATTTTAATTGTTAACCACGTCAGCGCTTGAGCCCTTTTATATACTTAATGCTAAATTTAAACCACTCAACGGAACAAACACTCAACTCCTTAAACAAGGCATTACTTCAAACAGCAGACTCAGTGGCTCCAAAATGTAGAACACTCATCCGCAAAAAAAACTCTAGCTGGTTTAATGGCACTCTTACTTTACTGAAGCAGGAACGCAAAAGAGCTGAAAGAGCGTGGAGAAGTAATCCTACAGAGGAAAACCACACAAACTACAAAGCACTCACCAAGAAATATCACAAAGCAATCTTCAAAGCAAAAAAAGAACATTTCTCATACACCATCTCAACAGCCCTAAACCGCCCTCTGGAACTTTTTAAAATAGTCGCTCTGTCAGGAAAGGATCCATCCGCTGGTAAGATATATCGTTTGGCATGCAGTACTGGGGTCCACCAGCAGGTGTCTCCTGGCAGTGTTGAACTGTCAGGAGAATATTTCCCTGCTGGCGTCATTTCATCTTTTGGCCGCAGTACTGACATCCACCAGCGGATGGATCCTGGCAGTATGGAGCAGACAACACTCCCTGCGCTCAGGTGTGACTTGAAGTCAATCATAGTCAGTCCTATAAATACCCGGCAAGCCCTCATATGCTTGCCTTGGTATCTCTCTCCTTGAGCCCTGACCTTGTTCACCTGTTACCCGATCCTGAGCCTGCATCTGACCTTGTGCCCGAGCTTGTTCCGACCCGATCTCTTCTGTGTTCCTGTACCCTTCAGCCCGATCCATCCCCTCTCTGTCCTGTTGGTTCTCTGTCCCTCATTTACTGATCTTCCTGTGTATGACCTTGGCTTGGCTACGTTTATGCTTCTGGTATATCCCTTGTCCTGCTGACCTGCCGTGTATGACCCTGGCCTGGTGTACATCTGTGATTCCGGTACTGCCCCTTGCTGTATATATTGTTGTTGTTGGTGGGTTTGTTGGGTTGGTTGTTCACTGTTTGTATTTTCTAATTATCACCTATTTTAATAAATATCACTATTCACTTACATGTGTTTTGGGTTGTCTCTGTGCAGTCCACACAGTCTGGTCTACCAATTATCCTGACAGTATACCAAGGCCATCCCTGACCAGACGTGGCTGCATTGAGAAACCATCCTGGTTTGTTAGGTCTGCTAATATGGATTGCAATGAAATAATTTATTATTCTCTGCTAGCAGAAGAGGATGGTGAATATTGTGGCCAGATTTTAAAAGGGTGGACTAGTGATCAGCTGATGGAAACTATCCGATTAACTCATTCCCTAGTGGATCAGGGGTGTATGTCATTTGAAGATGCTCAGCCCCTGATCCAGTTATGTGCCAAACTAGCCCTTTCATGCATTCCGAAAGGAAGCGATTTTTCTCCCCCCTTCAATTATGGCCAAGTTGAATCCCTGGTTTGGTTGTTAGAGGATGATCCAGCCTATTTCATGGAACACTATTCCTCCTGTTCACAGCAGGTGTTGTCTAGTTGCATCCAGTCGGTGCAATCCTTGATTAGTCAGGCTGTGTGTGAATCAGCGTTTGTTCAACCTGTGCTGCAGGCATGGTCAGATCTCCTGTCTTTAGCTAAGCCACAATATTCCAGCCCTACCATTAATCATCTACCTTCCCAAAAATCTATCTCCCCGTCGCCTATGGTAACCTCAGCTACAGCCCAGTTTACTCAACCCCCTACCAAATACTACTACCCAGTCTCCAATTGTAGCACCTATCCCGCCTTCAATCCACCTGTCTCTTCTCCTCCACCTGTAACAGTCCCACAAAATCCCTCTCTAGCTACAGTTCCTTGGTCTTCCTTCGATCCAGCTACTTTCTTTTCTTACAGCCCTGCACCTACATACAAAACTGCACGGGCTAAACCAAAAAAGAAACAAAAATTCTTTCCTACCCACACGATCCTGCCAGTAACCCAACTTGCTTCCACACCAACTAACCCACCTGATTCTGCCAAACCTCTGCCTGCTACCCAGTCTGACGTTCCAGTGCCTGCTACCCAGTCTGACGTTCCAGTGCCTGCTACCCAGTCTGACGTTCCAGTGCCAGCTACCCAGCCTGACGGTCCAGTGCCTGCTACCCAGCCTGACGGTCCAGTGCCTGCTACCCAGCCTGACGGTCCAGTGCCTGCTACCCAGCCTGACGGTCCAGTGCCTGCTACCCAGCCTGACGGTCCAGTGCCTGCTACCCAGCCTGACGGTCCAGTGCCTGCTACCCAGCCTGACGGTCCAGTGCCTGCTACCCAGCCTGACGGTCCAGTGCCTGCTACCCAGCCTGACGGTCCAGTGCCTGCTACCCAGCCTGACGGTCCAGTGCCTGCTACCCAGCCTGACGGTCCAGTGCCTGCTACCCAGCCTGACGGTCCAGTGCCTGCTGACCGGTCTGATGACCCTGTGTGCATGTTCCAGCCTAAAGTTTTGCTACCAGTGTTCCAGTCTGATGCTTCAGTGACTACTGTCCAGTCTGATGTACCTATTGTTCAGCCTGGTATGCCAGCACCTGCTGTTCTGCCTGATGTGCCAGCGCCTGTGTCTGCTGCCCAGTCTAAAGTTCCAGTACCCGCTGCCTGGTCTGATGTCTCGGTGTCGGCTTTTCAGTCCGCTTTCCAGCCTGATGTGCCAGTGTCTGCTACTCAGCCAGTTGTGCCAATGCCTGTGTCCGCTGCCCAATTTGAGGTCCCAGTGCCTGCTGCTCAGCCCGAAATCCCAGTGTCCATGTTCCAGTCTGACGCTCCAGCGACTACTGACCAGTCCGATGTACCTGTTCAGCCTGTTGTGCCAGTACCTGCTGTTCTGCCTGATGTGCCAGCGCCTGTCTTTGCTGTCCAGCCTGAAGTTCCAGCACCTGCTGCCCGGTCTGATGTCTCGGTACCCACTTTCCAGCCTGATGTGCCCACTGTTCAGCCTGATGAGCCTGCTTTCCGGTCTGATGTGCCCATCCTCCAGCCTGATATCCTGGTACCTGTCTTCCAGCCTGATGTCGTGATGTTTGTATCTCAGCCTGAGGTTTCGGTGCCCGTGTCTCAGCCTGAAGTTTCAGTGCCCGTGTTTCAGCCTGGAGTTTCGGTGCCCGTGTCTCAGCCTGCTGAATCGGTGCCCGTTACCCAGTCTGTTGAATCGGTGCCCGTTACCCGGTCTGCTGAACTGGTGCCTGTTACCCAGTCTGCTAAACCGAAGTCCGTCACTTTGCCTGTCAAGCCAGTATCCGTTATCCGGCTTGCCGAACCAGTGCCCGGTGCCCAGCTCGCTGAGTCGGGGCCTGTTACCCAGCCCACTGGGCCGGGGTCCATTACCCAGCTTGCTGAGCCGGTGCCTGTAATCCGGCCTGCCCTTACGGTGCTCGCTGTTCGGCCTAATGTTCCAGAGCCTGCTGTCCAGCTCGATGACCCGGAGCCTGCTGTCCAGCTCGATGACCCGGAGCCTGCTGCCCAGCTCGATGACCCGGAGCCTGCTGCCCAGCTCGATGACCCGGAGCCTGCTGCCCAGCTCGATGACCCGGAGCCTGCTGCCCAGCTCGATGACCCGGAGCCTGCTGCCCAGCTCGATGACCCGGAGCCTGCTGCCCAGCTCGATGACCCGGAGCCTGCTGCCCAGCTCGATGACCCGGAGCCTGCTGCCCAGCTCGATGACCCAGAGCCGGCTGCCCAGCTCGATGACCCGGAGCCTGCTGCCCAGCTCGGTTTGTTCCTGTCTGCTGCCCAGCTCGGTTTGTTCCTGTCTGCTGCCCAGCTCGGTTTGTTCCTGTCTGCTGCCCAGCTCGGTTTGTTCCTGTCTGCTGCCCAGCTCGGTTTGTTCCTGTCTGCTGCCCAGCTCGGTTTGTTCCTGTCTGCTGCCCAGCTCGGTTTGTTCCTGTCTGCTGCCCAGCTCGGTTTGTTCCTGTCTGCTGCCCAGCTCGGTTTGTTCCTGTCTGCTGCCCAGCTCGGTTTGTTCCTGTCTGCTGCCCAGCTCGGTTTGTTCCTGTCTGCTGCCCAGCTCGGTTTGTTCCTGTCTGCTGCCCAGCTCGGTTTGTTCCTGTCTGCTGCCCAGCTCGGTTTGTTCCTGTCTGCTGCCCAGCTTGGTTTGTTCCTGTCCGCTGCCCAGATCAATGACTCTGATGTGCCAGCTGTCTGCCTGGATGGGCCTGATGACCAGCCTTCTTCCACCATTCTGCCTGATGCCATAGACTATGGACAATTAAGACTAGTTGGAGCGTCCAAGGGCCGCTCCTTTAGGGGGGGGGTACTGTCAGGAAAGGATCCATCCGCTGGTAAGATATATCGTTTGGCATGCAGTACTGGGGTCCACCAGCAGGTGTCTCCTGGCAGTGTTGAACTGTCAGGAGAATATTTCCCTGCTGGTGTCATTTCATCTTTTGGCCGCAGTACTGACGTCCACCAGCGGATGGATCCTGGCAGTATGGAGCAGACAACACTCCCTGCGCTCAGGTGTGACTTGAAGTCAATCATAGTCAGTCCTATAAATACCCGGCAAGCCCTCATATGCTTGCCTTGGTATCTCTCTCCTTGAGCCCTGACCTTGTTCACCTGTTACCCGATCCTGAGCCTGCATCTGACCTTGTGCCCGAGCTTATTCTGACCCGATCCCTTCTGTGTTCCTGTACCCTTCAGCCCGATCCATCCCCTCTCTGTCCTGTTGGTTCCCTGTCCCTCATTTACTGATCTTCCTGTGTATGACCTTGGCTTGGCTACGTTTATGCTTCTGGTATATCCCTTGTCCTGCTGACCTGCCGTGTATGACCCTGGCCTGGTGTACATCTGTGATTCCGGTACTGCCCCTTGCTGTATATATTGTTGTTGTTGGTGGGTTTGTTGGGTTGGTTGTTCACTGTTTGTATTTTCTAATTATCACCTATTTTAATAAATATCACTATTCACTTACATGTGTTTTGGGTTATCTCTGTGCAGTCCACACAGTGTGGTCTACCAATTATCCTGACACGCTCAGACTATGAACCCTACCTGCCTAGAGCCCCCGGCAAACGAAACTCAAGAATTCTGCAATGAGTTATCAGATTTTTTTTATCGACAAAATCGACAACATTCGGAAAACAATTCAACAGAAAAAAAAACAACCCCATTCAACTAAAGCAAAAAGAGGAAATTGATATGAACATCACACAATCACCAAAGTTTTCGCTGATCCCAGTCACCACTGACACCACCAAAAACATCATCAGAAGCCTCCGAGACAGCACATCACCAAATGGCATAATTCCCACAAAACTCCTGAAAGAAAGTTCCGACATCTTGGCTCCTACTATAACACATCTTATAAATCAGTCGTTCAAAGAAGGGATTGTTCCGATCGCCCTCAAGCAAAGCATCATCAAACCCCTCCGAAAGAAACCCAACCTCGACCCTAAAGACACTAACCACCGCAGACCGGGAACAAGCCTTAACACCATCTCCAAGATTGTGGAGAAAGCAGTAGTACAACAGCTACAACTCCACCTGGACACACACAAACTCTTGGACCCACTGCAATCAGGCTTCCACCCAGACCATGGCACAGAAACGCCCTTGAAGCAGCAGATGATGGAGAATCATGTCTCCTGGTACTGTAGGACCTCAGTGCAGCGTTTGACACAGTGAACAACAATACCCTACTCATCCGTCTCACAGAAGTAGCAGGAGTCACAGATTCAGATCTGCCATGGTTCGCATCCTTCTTAGGAAATCGTTCACAGACCTTCTGAAACTCTGGCAATTTCTTATGGAGTGCCTCAAGGTACGTTGAGGGATGCAAAAATAGAATCGGTAGTCAGCAGATCTCACCAACTTCTCCGCCTGCTACGTAGACTCATCCCCTTCATTCCAGAAGAGGACAAAGCAGCAGAAGTTGGATCAATCATCAATTCCCGACTCGACTACACAAACTCCCTCTACATAGGACTACATAAATACCAGATTGCACAACTACAAGTCATTCAAAACACGGCAGCAAGACTGGTAACGGGGAAAAAACCCTGGGAATCCATCTCCCCATCCCTGAGAACCCTACATTGGCTAACCATAAAGGATCGGATCACATTCAAAACCCTCTGCCTCACCCACAAATGCACACAAAGAAATGCTCCTCAATACCTATGCGAGAAAATAAAACACTACACACCTAATCGCAGTCTCCGATCAACTAACCAAAACCTCCTCCTCATTCCCAAGTCCTGCTACAAATCAAAGGGAGAACGAAGATTTGCAGTCCAAGGACCACGGCTATGGAATGCTCTACCCACTAACATCCGCATGGAAGAAAATCATCAGGCCTTCAGAAAAAAACTCAAGACTCACCTCTTTCATTCATTCATTCATTCAAGGCTACACCCCTTGCTGTTTAAGACCCACCCTGAAATTTTCGAGTGGGGACACTAGTTCTGAGGGCCTGGGGGGGCAATGGATTCCCTTAATTTGCATAGATTTCCTCTAACTTCCTGTTTGGCTATGGGGCAGGAAGTGAAGTGAAATCTCTGCAATGGGACAGGGATGGTAAAAAATAAACTGACAGGGGCTATAACCCTCCCTTATTCTATCCAAAATGAAAAAAAGTGTTGCCTATAGTTCTACTTTAAGCACAAATTTCTGATAATTTTATGGAGAGGACTAAGAAGATATAACCATGCCAATGGTGCAGCAGCCATGCAGACCAATTTGATGCAGTGTGCGCCTTATGGTCTGAGCACTGACAGGCTGACTCCCCCACCCCTTAAACCTCTGCAGCAATGCTGGCAGCAATCATACGTCTATTTCCCAAAGACAACCTCTGGATTTGACGCTGAGCACATGCACTCAACTTCTTTGGTCGACCATGGTGAGGCCTGTTCTGAGTGGAACCTGTCCTGTTAAATTGCTGTATGGTCTTGGCCACCGTGCTGCAGCTCAGTTTTAGGGTCTTGGCAATCTTCTTATAGCCTAGGCCAGGGATATGCAATTAGCGGACCTCCAGATGTTGCAAAACTACAAATCCCATCATGCCTCTGCCTCTGGGTGTCATGCTTGTGGCTGTCAGAATCTTGCTATGCCTCATGGGATTTGTAGTTCTGCAACAACTGGAGGTCCGCTAATTGCATATCCCTGGCCTAGGCCATCTTTATGTAGAGCAACAATTCTTTTTTTCAGATCCTCAGAGTTTTTTGCCATGAGGTGTCATGTTGAACTCCCAGTGACCAGTATGAGAGAGTGAGAGCGATAACACCAAATTTAACACACCTGCTCCCCATTCACACCTGAAACCTTGAAACACTAACGAGTCACATGACACCGGGGAGGAAAAATGGCTAATTGGGCCCAATTTAGACATTTTCACTTAGGGGTGTACTCACTTTTGTTGCTAGCAGTTTAGACATTAATAGCTGTGTGTTGAGGTATTTTGAGGGGACAGCAAATTTACACTGTTATACAAGCTGTACACTCACTACTTTACATTGTAGCAAAGTGTCATTTCTTCAGTGTTGTCACATGAAATGATATAATAAAATATTTACAAAAATGTGAGGGGTGTATTTACTTTTGTGAGATAATGTATTTGATTTTATTACATAAAATTATATTTATACTCACCAGTATAATTGATCACCATGGCTTTACCAAACACTGATGGGGAGTACTTGGGGTTTGCCAACTTTGTGTTTAGATACAATTTGAAGTTTGGATCATAATCCACCTCTTTATCTCCTAAAATGATGAACTGGCGACCTTGGGCACCTTTGATGTTCTTCTCCAAAACATTGTCAATAACGGGGTCAATATACTCATCCACATCTTGAAACAGGAATGGGAAGCCATATTTAATGGCCATTTCTAATTGTTTCAAGAAATCAGGATCATTAAATGAAGAAATCTAAAATAAAAAGATGTAACATTTTTTGGTAGTGTTATCATTTATTCACGGACAGGTGCTTAACTTTTTTAATAAATATGGGTCATTAGTCAAGGTTATGCTTGATCAGTAACAAAACTACAATTGTTACATTTATGTGATGGCAGTAAGAGCAGCTTGAAAAAATAATAATCAAAGGTTAGGCCAAAACTGGTAAGAGTCAAGTGTTTAATGAAAGAGAGTGAAATACACATAAGGTAGAGAGTACTGCACTAATAATCCTTGGTTCAAATGACATAACAAGGTTAACTTGATAAAGATAAAATCTATTGAACACCATTGGTGAACAAATTGGTGGGTTTCATCATCAACCAACTTGCTAGAAGTTCATAGTAGAAAAATATCTCCTTGGAACAAATGTCCCTGAGCTATAAGCTACAAACTATCAGCTGTTCAGGGCCAGGGCCAAAGGACAACTCCGCAATTGTGCAGAAAAGCAATATTGTCAATAGCTCAGCAGACTTATCAGCTTTAAAATGTTATACTTTTTTTAATACAAAATGGAGTAACTTTCTTCACAAAGCAGAATGGATGATCAATTTCTTATGACAAATGGAGCAGCCATTTTGAAAGATTTTACAAATGGGCTTGTGGTAGGTAGCCCATGGCAAAATCATAGCGTTTATTCAGAAAAAGTATAACATTCATAAACCAAAGGTGGTAGAGCTATTTACAAAATTGATTTTTAGCGCAAATATTCTGCACACTCTAATGCCGCGTACACACGGTCGGACTTTATGGCAGACTTTGCCCGGCGGACTTTTCGACGGACTTTATGACGGACTTTCTGAATGAACGGACTTGCCTACACACAATCCACCAAAGTCCGTCGAATTCGTACGTGATGACCTACGACCGGACTAAAACAAGGAAGTTCATAGCCAGTAGCCAATAGCTGCCCTAGCGTGTCTTTTTGTCCGCCGAACTAGCATACAGATGAGCGGACTTTTCGACCGGACTCGATTTCGACGGATTGATTTAAAACATGTTTCAAATCTAAGTCCGTCCAACTTTTGAGAAAACAAAGTCCGCTGGAGCCCACACACATCGAATTGTCCGACGAAATCCCGTCCGCCGGGCAAAGTCTGCCGTAAAGTCCGCTCGTGTGTACATAAGGCTTAAATCACACAATCACACAAACACACTGCAATTTTATCTCAAAACTAAAAAACAGGTTTGGCTGGGGATTTATTTGCATGCAGTTTCCCTATTCATATAGCTGCATCAAAATGCATTTGTGAGAAGGACCTAAGCAGCTAAAATGACCTTCTAATGCAGATGAACATGTAGTTTTAAGGCTCCATGAACACTACTGTTTTTATAACCACTTCAGCCCTGGAAGATTTTTCCCCCTTAATGACCAGGCCATTTTTTGCGATACGGTACTGCGTCGTGCGACGCTGTACCCAAACAAAATTGACGTCCTTTTTTTCCCAAAAATAGAGCTTTCTTTTGGTGGTATTTGATCACCTCTGCAGTTTTTAATTTTTGCGCTATAAACAAAAAAAGAGCGACAATTTTGAAAAAAAAAAAACGATATTTTTTACTTTTTGCTATGATAAATATCCCAAAAAAATGTAAAAAAACTAATTTCTTCACCAGTTTAGGCCAATATGTATCCTTCATATTTTTGGTAAAAAAAGAAAAAATCACAATAAGCGTCTATTGATTGGTTTGCACAAAAGTTATAGCGTCTACAAAATAGGGGATATATTTATGGCATTTTTTATTATTAATTTTTTTTTTTTACTAGTAATGGTGGTGATCAGTGATTTTTAGCGGGACTGTGACATTGCGGCAGACAGATCGGACACTTTTTTGGGACCATTGACATTTATACAGCGATCAGTGCTATAAATAGCCCCTGATTACTGTTTAAATGTCACTGACAGGGAAGGGGTTAACACTAGGGGGCGATCAATGGGTTAAGTGTTCCCTAGGGAGGTGTTTCTAACTGTGGGGGGGGGAGTGGACTGACAGGAAGTAGAGAGGGATCGCTGTTCCTGATCACTAGGAACAACAGATCTCTCTCTACTTCCCTGACAGAACGGGGATCTGTCTGTTTACATTGACAGAACCCCGTCCTGACTTTCTGAGGAGTGATCACGGGTCACCGGCAGACATTGCGGCTGCCAGCCACGCGCACCGGCGTTGCGGCGCACGTGCGCCCGCTATAGCTCTTAAAGCAGCCGACGTACACCTACAGCGGTTTTCGTAGCCGTGCCAACCTGCCGCAGTATAATGATAGAGGCTGGTCGGCAAGAGGTTAAGCTCCTAGAAGCTGTTATTGGCATTTTGTTTCCTGCTTCTAGAAGCTAAATAGTGTTATCCTATGTGTCCTTACATACTAATTTAGGCTATTAGCATTTTTTGAGCTTCAGCGTCTAGGGGCAAAAAAAAAGAAAAAAAATGTTTTTTTGGAGCATTTTTCCAGCAGAAAAAAAAAACGCTGAAAGCTCCTAAATGCTTCTAAATGCTACTAAAATGCGCCTAACAACTTATTGTTAACATGTATTCTTTTTTTCTTCATGTACTGCAAAAACGCTAATAAAATGCTAATGCTCCTAAAAGCTTCTAAATGCGTCTAATGCCGCGTACACACGAGCGGACTTTATGGCAGACTTTGCCCGGCGGACTTTTCGACGGACTTTACGACGGACTTTCTGAATGAACGGACTTGCCTACACACAATCAACCAAAGTCAGTCGAATTTGTACGTGATGACGTACGACCGGACTAAAACAAGGAAGTTCATAGCCAGTAGCCAATAGCTGCTCTAGCGTGGCTATTTGTCCGTCGAACTAGCATACAGACGAGCGGACTTTTCGACCGGACTTGAGTCTGTCGGATAGATTTGAAACATGTTTCAAATCTAAGTCCGTCCAACTTTTGAGAAAACAAAGTCCGCTGGCCCACACACGATCAAATTGCCTGACGAAATCCCATCCGCCGGGCAAAGTCTGCCGTAAAGTCCGCTCGTCCGCGGCATAAAAGTTACTAAAATGCTACTAGAAGCTGGCACAAAAATGCAATTATTAGCATTTTTCTTTCAGTGTTTTTTTTCTAGCTTTTTTTGAGCTTATGAAAAACGCTAGTGTGCATGGAGCCTAAATTAGACAGCAGCATTTTTTTTTTTGTAAAAGGTTTATTTGTGATGTTAAACCTTTAAGTTGAATAAACACACACTATCATTTGCACACTTATCACACAAATGAGCTCTTAGACTTTGCTTTTATATTTGGACATTTATTAATAAAGAGATTAGCAGTAAACCTACCTTAAGGTTATTCCTTTCCTCTTTCCTTTTAATCCAGTTCAGTGCTTGCTGTTGAGGATCTATGCACAGTGGGAAACGACTTGCTCTAGTGGTCAGTATTCCATTCTGTATGGAGAGCTCATCAGGAGGTAATCCTTCTGATCCCCATCTGTAGGAAAGGTATATATTACAGCTGCTGTTCTCATACATTCCAGCTGCTGCTCCCCTAACATTCTAGCATTGACCTAAGTGTAAGTTCAAACATAGTGCTCCCAATCCTCCCAGGCTCTTCCAATCACTTAACATATGATTCTTGCTATACAATGCCAATAGACAGTGCCAGGTAGTTATTTTGCATGCTGCAATGGGACTGTTCTCCCCTGCACCCCAGCTCTATAATCAGTAAAGCATGCCTGCACAATGAGTGTCCACAGGAAGCAATAGTAGCCCTAGTTCAAAGTATGCGTGTGCACCACTTAGTTCCATTACCTAATACATATGTGCAGGCATGCTTTGGAATATGAATCTAGATTATGCAGACTGGATCTGCTTCCTGAAAAGCACTGCCTGGCCTTTGGCAAAGTCTGGATTCTGAGATAAGATTCTTGTGTTAAAAATGATTGGAAGAAAGGGAGGAGGGAGGCACTGTGATTGATATTTGAATGTATACATTAAAAATGTTCATAGGATACTTAATTTTTTTAAAACTGTATCGCAATGGTAAAACTATAGATACACTGTCATTCAAAATCAGGGGCAGATGTCAGAAGAACATATAGTGCCTGGATTGTGCAGGCTCCATCCACAAGTATTGTTGAGAAGGTACTGAGGTGATGAGGTTACTGAAGTTAAAATGCTGCATACAATTTTCAGCTCCATGCACCCTTTTATACAAAGTGGTTGGGTGGTAATTGGAAAGAGGTATAAAGCATATGCCCTTGATGAAGCCGGTATGAATTTGACCTGATGGCTGAAAGCCCTCACTAAAACACCAACCAATCAGCAATGGTCTTTGTTTAGCCTAACCGATGTAATATAAAGATGAAACCATATTGGATCTCATAGCATCTCACCAAAAATAAAAACTCACAGGCTTAAAGTGTTGTTCCAGTCAAGTGTTGAGTTATTTGGACCATGTTGAATTTTGTACTGCTAACTGCGGGCTTACGGTCATGGTGACAATGCTGTCATCAGTGTTCCCCTGCTCCTGTTTGTTTCTCTATAGTAGGCTAACATTCACTTCTTTTATGGTGAAACCATTGTCCCCAGGATAGGAAGTGAGGGAAATCTCCATAATGGAGTCCCTGTAAGACACAACAATGGTTCTAATTTTGGATTTCCTTACCCAAAAACTAAAAAAACATATACACTTGAAGCCTATGAGTTTTTTTGTTTTTTTTTTTTTAAAGGAAAGGGGCAGCAAGAGGAATTTTTGTACATTTTTAATTAAATGTAGCTATTCATTTAGATTTTCATGGCAGTTACATGAGCGATTTAAATATCACGTTAAAAGCATTCAAGTGTAGTTTCAGTTTATAGCAAAGTTATAGGAATTACATCAAAACAGTGAAAACATTATCAGTCACCTGCTAATTTCAACATCATCAGTAAGTAGGCTCTCTATCCTGAAAGGCTGGCTCAGTGGGATATCATGGTCCAGTATGTCCTGTTGCCATTCTGTGTAAACCATTTCTTTGCGGAACTCCCAGTTGAAAGCTCCTTCATAGCTAAGAAATGCAGAGCATAGCAGACAGTCTCCAAGTAACTTCACTCGTCTCTCCTTCAGGTCTTCCAGATCCTTGGTCCACCTAAAGAAAACATATCAAACTTCAAATTCTGTATTACTGCTCAGTTACATAAATCACCTCTTTTCACACTGCTCATTACTTTGTTGCTAAAGACCCTTTGTGGTGAAGTTTTATCCAGAAAAGGAGCATCGTTTTTATTGACTTTCTATGATAATTGTACCACATTCCTTGACCAAGTTGTACTTGTGAGCTACAAATGCTGGTTGTAGTAACAGAATGTTTGCATTAGTTTTGGTTGAATGTGTGCTGCAGTAATCTTAAGGGCTTGTGTTGAATAATGGATGCAGAGTGATTTCAGAAGCATTTATCCTGCGTCTGACAGTTTGAGATGAACCTTTTTTCCATCGGAGTTCTTTCACAGGAACTTCTAACTGGCATTTGACCTCCTAAGCTGCACCAGTTTTTGCATTCCCATTGACCCGTATATGCAGTAAGGCAGTTTTGATGCAATCAAAAACAGGATTTTTGTTCTCATCATGAAATACTTTTCTTTGAGTTCATTGAGGGACACAGGAAATTTGAGTTATATTGCTGCCTACAAGGTAATTGGACACTGGCAAACAAAAACTGTAGGCCAGCCCAGGATAACACCTCCTACTACCAGCATGCCTCAGTTTGTAACAAAAGAAGTACAAAGAGCACAGAGGGGTGGGACCTTGTGCTCAATGGACTCCAGGAAAAGGATTTAGGGTGAGTAAAAAAAACTATTTTCTTTCTCATCCATTAAAGGAGATGGGAAGATTTTAAGCTTCAAGACATCCAAAAGCAGTCCATCTGATGTCTTGGCAACACGGAGAACAATCTCTAATATGCACAAGATAAAAAAAAAAGAAAGAGGGAAAACAATGGAACTACTCGTAGTTCAAAGAGCTGCCAGAAGGACTTTACACCCAAAGCTGGCATCAGATGAGGCTGAAATGTCCAACTTGTAGAACTTATAAAATAAAATACCAGATGGCAGCCTTGCAAAAAGTTGATTGATGCAGAAAAGAAGGACTCAGATCTAGTAAAGTTTGCCTTGAAAGAAAAGGGGTTAATCCTTGAGATCTTAAGCTTGTTTGATGCTCTGATTGAGTAACCTAATGATGGTGGAACGAGAAGCTATTGTAGCTTAATGGAGTCCATCCAGGATTACAAAAGTGAATCAGTCTTCCTGAAAGAATTAGTGGCTGATAGACTCTCACAGCCCAAACCACATCCAGACAGTGGAGGGAAATGTCCTTTTGGTGAACTGCAGTTGGACAGAATAATGGAAGAACAATGTCCTGATTGAGTGAAAGGCAGAAACTTACCTAGGCAATGATGTAGTCCTGGGTCTCAACACCACCTTGTCCTTATGCAAAGCCTAAAAAGGTTCCTTGCAGGATAAGGACACCAGTTCACATACTCACCTTGTAGTGGTGATGGCCACAAGTAAAACCACCTTGTGGATGAGAGTTGATAAGAGAACATCTGTATTGGGTTTAAATGGGTGGTTTCTAATGTGCAGAGAGAACCCGATTCTGATCCCACAGCGTTACAAGAGAAAGGACCCCCTCTGCAAAAGTCTTAATCAAAGAGTGAGAAGCCAGTAGTCTCTGAAACAGAATAGAAAGTGCAGAAACCTGACATCTGATAGTGCTAAGAGCATAACGCTGGTTCAGACAGCTGTAGGAAGAGGATTTTCCCCCCACACAGAAACTGCTGGGGTAGAAGCCCCAAGATTCACAAGTGAAGTATGGCTTTTATATTTGATTATAGACCTTGTGAGAAGAAGACTTCGTAGATTTCAGCATTTTATGATTTACAGACTCAGTGATGCTCCTGTCCCTCAGAACCTGGGCTTCAAAAGCCAGGCTGTTAAAGCCAGCAACTGTGAAGCAGGATGGCAAACTGGTCCTTGAGACAGAAGATCCTGATGATCCAGTAGAACCCATGGAGTGTCTGTCAGAAGTCTCACCAGGTCAATGTACCACATCTACCTAGGCAATGAGGGCCACCAGAATGTCCCCCATCTTGATCCTACAAAGCAGACAAGGACGTTTCAAGGGATTAAAGGCATAGATTAAGGTGTACTGAACCCACAGAACCACTAGAGTATCCACTGTTTTTTCCATAGGATCCCTGTACCTAGAGATAAATCTGTTGAGTTTGTTGTTAATCCTAGAGGCGAGGGGGACTGCATCTATAGTGCCCCACCAGCAACAAATGTCTTGGAACACCCCTGGGTGTAGGGGTCACTCCTCTAGGTCAAGATGCTGCAGGTGCTTATCACCTGGAATGTACAACCTCAACTCCAAAAAAGTTGAGATGCTGTGTAAAATCAACATATAAACAGAATGCAATGATTTGCAAATCTCATAAACCCATATTTTATTTACAATAGAAAACAGAAAACATAAAATGTTTAAACTAGGAAAATGTACCATTTATTTATATTTGGAAAAAAAATAAGGTAATATTAATATTCATGGCATCAACACGTCTCAAAAAAGTTGGGGCAGGGACATGTTTACCATGATGTAGCATTCCCTCTTCTTTTAACAACATTCTGCAAAAATCTGGGAACTGAGAAGACCAGTTGCTGGAGTTTTGGGAAAGGAATGTTGGCCCATTCTAGCCTAATATAAGGTTTTAACTGCTCAACAGTCCTGAGTCTTCTTTGTTGTATTTTTCGTTTCAAGAAGCGCCAAATATTTTCAATTGGTGAAAGGTCTGGACTGCAGGCAGGCCAAATAAACACTCATGCCGCGTACACACGAGCGGACTTTACGGCGGACTTTGCCCGGCGGACTGGATTTCGTCAGACAATTCGATCGTGTGTGGGCTCCAGCGGACTTTGTTTGCTCAAAAGTTGGACGGACTTAGATTTGAAACTTGTTTAAAATTTATCCGTTGAAATCGAGTCCGGTCGAAAAGTCCGCCGTCTGTATGCTAGTTCGACGGACAAAAAGCCACACTAGGGCAGCTATTGGCTACTGGCTATGAACTTCCTTGTTTTAGTTCGGTCGTACGTCATCACGTACGAATTCAACGGACTTTGGTGGATTGTGTGTAGGCAAGTCCGTTCATTCAGAAAGTCCGTCGTAAAGTACGTTGAAAAATCCGCCGGGCAAAGTCCGCCGTAAAGTCCGCTCGTGTGTACGCGGCATCAGACTTTTCTACTACAAAGCCATGCTGTTGTCATAGATACAGTAAGCGTTTTTGCATTGTCATGCTCAAATATGTAAGGCCCTCCTTGAAAAAGAGCCTGGAAGTAAGCATATGCTGCTCTAAAACCTGGATATATCATTCAACATTGATGGTGCCTTTCCATAAGCTAGCTGCCCATTCCATAAGCACTAATGCACCCCAATATCATCAGAGATGTAGAATTTTGAACTGAATGCTGATAACAGGCCAGAAGGTCCCTCTCCTCTTTAGTCCAGAGGATGCAGCTCCCATGGTTGACAAAAAGAATGTCAAATTTAGATTCGTCTGACCACAGAACAGTTATCCGCTTTGCAACAAACCATTTTAAATGAGCTTTGGCCCAGAGAAGAGGCAGTGTTTATGGATCATGTTCAGATATGGCTTTTTCTTTGCAAAATAGAGCTTTACCTTCCATTTTTTGGATGGCACAGCGAACTGTGTTAACAGACAGTAATTTTTGGAAGTATTCTTAGGCCCATGCAGTGATGGCCATCACAGAATAATGCCAGTTTCTAATGCAGTGCCGTCTGAGGGCCCAATATTACATATGAGCCTTTTCCCCTGTGCACAGAGATTTCTCCAGATTCTCTGAATCTTTTGATAATATCAATTTTACATTGAAGAAAATTCAATTCTGAGATTATTCAACATTTTTTAGATATAGTTTTTCACAGATTGGTAGACACCTGCCCATCTTTACTTCTGAGACATTCTGACTCTCTAAGATGCTCTTTTTATTCCCAGTCATGTTACTGACCTGTTGCCAATTAACCTAATTAGTTGCAAAATATTCTTCCAGCTCGTCATTGCTAGTATCACTTACTTTGCCAAATTTTTGTAGCCCTGTCCCGACTTTATTGAGAAGTGTTGCTGCCATCAATTTCAAAATTACCTTTTTGTTTCTTAAAATGGTACATTTTATCAGTTTTCACATTTGTTTTACATTTTCTATTGTGAATAAAATATGGGTTTATGAGATTTGCAAATCATTGCAATCTGTTTTTATGTAGACTTTACACAGCATCCCAACTTTTTTGGAATTAGGGTTGTACATGATTGACAAAGCTGAAGCTTGAATTTCTGCCCAGGGTAGGATCAGTAAATTTAGAGGTTGTTTTGACTAATAAAATGGTGGCTATTGCAATTTTTTATGTCATATAATATTTGCACAGCCGTTTATCAAACGCACATTTTTATTTTCATTTTCAAAATACATTTAAAGTGGTTGTAAAGCCACTATATTATGATTATAAAATCCCCTCGGTTAAATAAGGAAATGTGCCCCACTGCATGTGTTTTATTAGAACTATGCAGATTTCTACCTTCTTTCAGAGCGCCTCCTGGTGCTCACGTGACTGCTCGCCGCTCTCCTCTCATGGGCCAACAGCTTCAGTGGGCGGGGCCAAGAACTCCTGCTGACGTCAGCCGGGAGGAGGGGAGGAGAGCGACCAGGAGGCACTCTGAAATCAGGTAGAAATAATAAAACACATGCAGTGGGGGGCACATGTCCCTATTTAACAGAGGGGATTGTATCATCATAATATAGTTTTATTAGCAGCAGGATAGGAGGGCGCAGGCACTGTCACGCGCAGACAGGCAGGGAGGGGGGGGGGGAAGGACAGAGGAGAGCTGCGGATGATGGAGGCACATAAACTGACCACGGTGTCAGGGCTCAGCAGCCATGTTAAACCGTAGTCAGTTTACAGGGGGAAGGACAGAACCAGGCAGGATCAGACAGGTATTTTATATGATACAGGGGGCTAAATTACACAGCACAAGCACTGTGCTGCATAACATGCTTAAAGGGAACAGGATCAATTTTTATTTTTATTTTTTAACTAACTTTAGATTAATGTTAGTGTAGAGCAATACAATATAATACCCATTTTTTTTGGGTAAAATATAAAAGACGATGTTGCATCGAGCAAATAGATTGCAAACATGTTAAGATTTAAAATCTGTGCACGCCTGTGAAATGGCGACAAACTACACTGCCTAAAATTGTTCATAGGCAACGCTTTAAAAGCTTTTACAGATTATCAGTTTAGAGTTAAACGTGAGCTATGGTGCTAGAATTATGGCTCTCGCACTGGCGTTTATGACGAAACCTCATGTGTGTTGCAATCACCATTTACATATGCATGTCATACCTATGTGTGCTTTTGTATTTCCTCCATCTCCTCTGTTTGCAGCCAACCCAACTGCTTACAACAGTCCATGGCTTCCCAGTGGAATGGGAGAGCCTGGAAAGGGCGGCAGGAGGGGGGAAGGCTTCTGAGTGCTGTAAAAGCCGCTTCCAGCCCAGAGGCCATCTATATATATGGCCTCGTCAGGAAGCTGTTATACCAGGATCATGGCTGCACCTGCAGCCATGAACCTGGTATTTTTTTTTAGAGCTGGCGATTGGCTTTATTGTAAAAGTGATCTGAGTGCTGTAAAAGCCACTCAG